>JAJJWW010015879.1:0-236992 GCA_023531295.1 Papaver armeniacum
CGAGATGGCAGACATGGAGTTGAGCGAGGAAGGTTTGGCTTTTGCCATTCTAGGAAACTAAACAAAAGTGTTGGTACAAGTTTATTGTTTATGGAGAATGAATATTATTTGTGGAGATGATGGGGTTTATGAAACGTGGGTTCGATGGTTCTCGGTGATTAACGGACTTGCTTTGTGGTAATGACAAGGGATAATGATCTGTTGTGTTGGTGAAGGTGGAACAATGTTGCGGGTATTTTCGTAGTGATCATGGCGATGATCGCAATGATCTTTGTTGAAGAGTTCAAAGACGAGGCATAGCAATGATATTGTTATTGATTGATCGTAGTGTTCGAAGAAGTAAAGCCCAGTCGAGAAAAGGTGATGAAGCTTGAAATCTTTTCGTTGGCTTGATGAAGTTGAGATAGTGTTGGCTAATGGTGTTGTTGTCAGTGGCGCACGAGATTGAAGAATGGTCTTGGCTCGGATTTAGTCGATATGGCAGCTGACAAAATGAATGAGTTAGAAGGAGAATATGATCAAGTCTCGGTGACACATTGTGATGATGGCGTTAATTGGGAGAAGGCTGTCTTTGCTTTTGTCGATCGATCTTAAATGATCTTTGAAGCAAGTTTGTGGTTGTGGGTGATATTCGAAGGAGGAATGCAGCAACATACTTTGCGTAGGCGTAATGGGGATGAGGCTATGATCTTGATCGAAGCTATAACATGGTGAAGTTTGGATGGGCGTACATGACAAACAACAAAGCTGGATGGGTTGGATCTTGACATTTGAATGCAAGCCCAATAGGCTATTTAGCCAATTTTCTACGATCAATTAAGGATGCGGGTATTCGGGAAGTGTCGGCAAAGTTTTGGAAACTACTTTTGGCCAGGGGTTCGATGCACGGGACACAATTCCTAAGGAGTGCTCTTTTCTATTTTTGTAGGTTTCCTAGTTTCTTCAGGAGGTTATAAAACTCTATAAATAGGGCTCTCTTTTATTTTATTAGATATCTTAGCTTTATCTTTTTTATCTATTCTTTTGCCTCTACTTTGTTTTCTAGGGTTTAGAACCATGATGTCTTTTCTCTTTCTTCTTGTTATGAACTCCATGAATATGAGCTAGAGTTTTCTTTTGGTTGTGGATTAGTTGGATTTCCAAACATGAGTTTTATTTGATATATTAGTTTTCTCTCATATTATCGTTTATGATTCACCATTAATATTGTTATATGATTGAATGTTTGTTTTGTCAAGTTGCAAATTGGTAGAACTCACATGCATATCTTTTTCTAGATTAGGGTTTTCAATACGAAATAGTTGTTAATTCCTGATTGCAAGTAGCATAAATATGATTATAGTTTGTAGTGATATATTCTTATGATCATATGTGAACCATAACCTTTGTTAAATCGGATTAGTGCTTTTACACGTTCGATTGCTTTGATTCTTTGATTTCATAGAACCTATTGCATCTAGGGAATTAAACTTGATTAGTGCTTTTACACGTTAGGTTGTTCCTTTAGATAGAATTCATATTCGCATCTTTTAATGTGTTTGTTGATGACAAAAGAGGAGATTAGCGGGATATTCTTGCGATCAAGGTATTTAGGGCCTTTGATAAAAGTTGAGATTAAAATATCAATTCTAGTTATTGTGTTGAAAACATGTTTGTGAATGAAAAGTGAAATCCATGACCAATACTTTCTCATCAGTAATTTGATTCGTTTACTTTTCTTTATTTGCTTTTATTTTATTTTATTACATAAAATCGAGAAAATCCTCGGTGTTTTATATAGGACACCATAACAATTTGACAACCTAGACCTCTACGTAGGATCGATCCTTTCTTGCCCTTGCTTCATTATATATTTTGAGTAGTAAGAAAGTGTAATATATTTGTGTCGGCTGACAACCGGTCAGTAACCACTTCGACCACTCACTTGGTTTAGTTCCAGCAAAACACCTAAAGTAGCATTCTAGTGTTCTATTAGTAACCACATTTGTCCATCTACTGAGGGTGGTAAGCAGAACTACGACATAGTTTAGTTTGCTGTAAAGCAAAATAAGCTTCCAAGAAATTACTCATGAATATTGGGCCTCGATCACTTACAATGCTTCTTGGCATGCCATGCAGACGTACAACTTCACGTACAAATAATTCAGCAATAGAGCTAGCTGAATATGGATGTTTAAGTGCTATAAAATGAGCATATTTAGATAAGCGATCCACAACCACAAGAATAGAGGTCATACGGTTTGAAGGAGGAAATCTATCAATAAAATCCATGGAGATATCCAACCAAATATCAGCAGGTATTGGAAGAGGATTTAACAACCCGGGAGGATGAACTGCTTCAGATTTATTTCTTTGGCGTATATCACAATGAGAAATAAAAGTCTTGACTGAAGATTTCATACCTTTCCAATAGAAGTTTTGTTGTAAGCGTTTGTAGGTGTGAAGAAAACCAGCATGGCCACCAATAGGATTCGAATGAAATTCTTCAAGTAATTTATGGCACCATGTAGAAGATTGGGGCACTACAATACGACCTTTATAACGTAAAACACCATTAATATACGAAAAATGTAGCTTGGATTGAGGATCATCACCTAGTTTTTGAATTAATAAACTCAGTTCTGGGTCATTGTGACATTCCGAATGATGTCATTAATACCATAAAAAATTGGCACGGACAAAAGTAAAACGGTGCCTGAAGTACGTGACAAAGCATCAGCTGCAATATTTTCCTTTCCTTGACGAAAAATGATCTCATAATCATATGCCAATAGCTTAGATAGCCATTTCTGTTGTTCCATGGAAGATAAATTTTGGTCCAAAAAATATTTAAGACTGCGATGGTCTGTATATATCTTGAAATGTCTCCCAAGTAAATAAGGGCACCATTTTTGAACTGCAGAAACAATAACAAGCATATCCTTATCATAAATAGAGAGATTTAAATTCTTGCCAGATAAAGGCTTACTAAAATACGCAATTGGTCTCTTGGATTGCATAAGAACAACACCCAATCCATTGCCAGAAACATCACATTCCAACATGAATTCTTTCGAAAAATCTGGAAGAATCAAGACTGGTGTGGTTGTAAGAGCATTTTGGAGTGATTTAAAAGCTACAGTGGCTTAGTCATTCCACAGAAAGGCATCCTTCTTCAGTAGCTGAGTCAATGGAGCACTAATTTTACCAAAATCCTTTACAAACTTGCGGTAATATCCAACTAAGCCCAAGAAACCCCGTAATTTTTTAACTGAAGTAGGAATTGGCCAAGAAGAGATACATTGAATCTTCTCATTATCCACCGAAACACCGTCAGAAGAAATAATATGGCCAAGATATCCAATAGATTTTTATGCAAAAGCACACTTTGATTCTTTGACAAAGAGCTTATGCAGTCGCAATAGTTTAAACACTATATAGATAAATGTTCAACATGATCAACAAGCCTTTTGATGTAGATTACAATGTCGTCAAAGAAAAAAAGCACCAACCTGCGCAAATAAGGCCTGAAAATATGATTCATGAAGCTTTGAAAAGTGGCTGGTGCATTTGATAATCCAAATGACATAACAAGAAACTTGTAGTGGCCATCATGAGTGCGAAACGTTGTCTTTGGAATATCTGGTTTATGTAATCTTAACTGATGATAACCATAACGAAAATTTAACTTCGAAAATATGACTGCATCATGTAACTTATCTAATAATTCTTCCACCATAGGAATTGGAAAATGATCTTTGATGGTTATCTTGTTTAAAGCACGATAATCTACACACATCCGCCATAAACCATCCTTTTTACGTACCATTAAAATAGGTGATGAATAAGGGTTGGAGCTAGGTCGAATAAAACCAGATTGTTGTAATTCAGAAACAATCTTTTCGATTTCATCTTTCTAAAAATGTGGATAGCGATACGGGCGAACATTCACCGGGGCAGAACCAGATAGCAAAGGAATACGATGGTCGTGCACACGTTCCGGAGGAAGAGAAGTTGGAAGCTTTAAAAGATCAGCAAATTCTGAGAGTAAATGTTGAACTTCAGTTGGTAAAACTTGCGTAGAAGTAACAGCAGTATTCAATGATGATAACTGAAGAAAAATTCCATAAGTCTCTTTGCACAGTAAACGTTGCATGGGAATTGTATCCATAATCATTACTGAAGAAGAATTGTCTCCACATAATATAACATCGTCATTGTTAAATATGAACTTCATCGACAGTTTTTTGAAATCCCAGATAATTGGCCCCAACGTATGCAGCCACTGAACACCTAAAACCGTATCACAACCACTGATGTCCAACAAATGAAAATCAACCGTAAAGGTATAATTTTGCAGTTTAATTGGTATATTGAAACAAGAACCCTTAGTGTGTAATTGACCACCATCACCAACCGTGACACTGAGTGAAGAAGCCTTGGACTCAATGGAATAACCACATTGCTTAGCAAGTTTTGGGTGAAGAAAATTATGAGTAGCCCCTGAATCAACCAAGATGGTAAGAGGTTGAGCATTTGTATGACCCGAAATGCGCATTGTATTAGGAAATGTAGAACCCATTAAAGAGTTATAAGAGATATTAACATCTTGGTCTTTTTGATCATCGGTTCTTCAAACCAAGACTTGCGTGGTAGAATCTTCATCTGGAGCATCATCTAGGAGCAATAATCTTGGTTTAACACACAAATGGCCATGCTTATAATAGTCATCACAATTAAAACAAAGGCCCTTGTCTCTGTTTTCTTTTTGTTCTTCCCAGGTTAGTCGCTTAGCTCCTGTAGGTAAAGTGCTCTTTCTGGGTTGAGAATTGGTAGTTATTGCTGGTCTGAATTGACGGAAAGGTTTGGAGATAGGAGAAACTGCAAGTATTGAATCCTCTTGTTGTATTGCCTTTTTGAAAGCCTCGGACAAAGTCTTAGGTTCAAACAAACTTACACAGTTTCCAATCTCAACTTTTAAAGCAACAATGAATAAATCCACAAGATATTGAGTAGGAAGATCATTCACAAAAAATTAAGTAACTTTGAACTCGAAATTAATTCTCCCGAACCAGGTACCTATTTTTGAGATAGCTTTGTTAGACCTATATGAGGGTTGACAAATTTGTGATCTGCAAATCGACTATCACAATAACACACATAATTCTTCCCAAGTCAATGCAGGAATAGATTGTTTAGTCCAACGATACCACGAGTTGGCATCACCTTTGAGATGAGCGACGTATGGGAACTTTAAAGGTGGAATTATCCATGCAAGTTTGAAATCTTGTTCGGCAGAAAAATCCATCCATCAGGATCAACGCAGTCAAAAGTTGGGAATTTGAGATTGATTGTACCATCACGAATAGTGGGTATAGTTTCAGCACCACCATTACCCCCATTACCAGTATTATGGCCATTAGTACGCTGGTGATTACCAGAAGGAAAACCAGTATCATCAGGTCTGCGTGTACTAAAAGCATCAGCAATAGCTTTTTTCATAGCAATGGCTACTGCGGTGACGCGATGTTGTCAAAGCTGTAGATAAAGATGTTGTTAAAGCAAAGATATCCTCTTTACGATTTTCCCTAACAACTCCTTCATTAATCTCAGCTTTCTGAATGTCATCAACACGTTGTTTTGCTAAACCATCTACCAATTCTTTAATCTGATCCTTCAAACCCTTAACTTCATTAGTTAACTCCGCAATTGTCATGATAAAAAAAATTGTTGAAAATCTATGAATATAATTAATCTGCTCTATACCAGATGTTAGGGTTCTAAACCAAAATAACTGAAGAGAACTCAAAAATATCTAGAACCCTGAGATAGAATCTTTTTTTATGGGGATTAGCCCCCTCTGCTGTGAAGAAACAATAAAAGATCTTAAGTTTGTATTGATTGAATAGTTCTCTACAAGCTCATGATAAGTATTTATAACTAACTAAACCTGTTTATCAAACAATAACGAATTTTAAGAAGCTATCTTAATAAAGAACCTAACCAAAGAAAACAAAGTTTAAATATTAAAGGAAAGCTAAGCTATTGTGGTGTTGGCACCGCAACATTCTCGTCCCTTCTCTCTAAATTTCTTCTTTTCCCTTTTTACTTTACCTAAACTCCCAGTGAGCCAGCGAGCAAGGAAGAAGAATCATTAATGAATTGTTGTTTTCGGTCCCTGAATTTGAAATAGTGTAGAGGTAAGGAATATTTTTTTCTCAGTTTCAAATTTGTAGTCCCTGGATTCCAACAGTATCTTAATTGATTTGAGTTGATTTGGGGTATTCAAGAGCAAGGATGCATATGGGTACTCTTACCGTGGAATCAGAGGTTGAGGTGGGGTTTTTTTCTTCGATTTGATTTAGTATTGAAATTGTGCATCTTGATTTCCGATTCTTAAATTTGATGTTTCTTCTTTATTATATAAAACGTATTTCTAACGAAATGGGTTTGTTTGATGAGAAAGTAGTTGATATATATTCCTTATCAATTTGAAAACCTAATCAAAGTGGTGTGGTTGATACTTGCCTAACTTATTTAAAAATCCATGATTTGGTGTTGTTCTTGAATGGGTTTCTAAGATTTTCAATATAAGAAAGATCCTTATTTCATTCTTGAAGATTAGGTATGGTTTGAATCTAGTTGAGTTTTGATTTTCACCAAAATTCAAGTCCCCAAATTGAGTTTCAAATACAGCACATGGCATGTTTGTGAAAAAAACCTCAAATTTCTATAAACATGATTTTTGGTCCTGTTCTTTTGGGACTTTTCGGCATAGCTATGAAACTCTTTATTGTTGCTTATCATTTCCGTTTTAAAGTGGGTTCTCTCAGCTTTTCAACAAGACCAAATTTTCTGAAATTCATCACCCAATGAATTTTACATGAATTTTCGATTTAGAGACTTACGAAACTGGAAATTTCTGAACTTAATGTTGCTGTCCCGTTTTGTAGATACTTTTCAGCACAGCTATGAAACTATTTGTTGTTGCTTATCATTTTTGTTTTAAATATGGTTTCCTTAGCTTTCCAATGAGATATAATTTGCTTGATTTCGTTGCTTAATGAATTTTGTGCAAATTTTCGATTGGAGGCTACCAAAACTGAAATTTTCTGAAGACGGAAATCTTGTTCTGACTTGTCGGGACCTTTGTTCTGACTTGTCGGGACCTTTTGACACAGCCACGAAGGTTTTTACCTTTGGATTTCATTTTTATCTTTAAGAGGGTTTTCTCAGCTTTCCAAAGAAACCAAAATTGATTAATTCCATCGCCCAATGATTTTTTTACGAATTTTTGATTATAGGCTATCAAAACTGCATTTTCTGAATAGTCTACTGCTGTCCTGTTTTGTGTAGACATTTCGACAAAGCTATATACATTCTTACCTCTCCATATTATTTTTATGTTAAAGAGGGTGTTTTCAGCTTTTCAACGACACCAAGTTTGCTAAATTCCGTTGCCTAATGAATTTTCTACGAATTTCTAATTACGAGTATTCAAACTGAAATTTCTGGACCTTCTCAGATTTTATGATTTGCGTTGTGCGTTCTTGCTGTTTCAAATTATTGCCACATTCCCATGATGTTAAAATAATATTTACTTGCATTGTTGCTGGCAGTATCACCATCCATTTTGACTAGAAATGTATCTCACAGTTCATAAATAATTACCTTCACTATTGTTATTTGAACTATTATTTGAACTTAATCATGTGCTCATAGTTCTGGCACCTTGATGAGTGTTGTCTTGCTACCTTTGGCTACTTTTGAATGAGCTGTTGAGTTCCAATAATTTGAGTTAGCTACATTATACGAGGAGTTTCCTACTTCCTGGATTTAAAAGCTTACATTACGCTCTCTTTTTTTTTATACGAAAAAAGAGAGCATCGGCACCTAGAAGGAATGCCTACCCCCGGTTACATCAGTTGTGATACCTGTGCTAACTCTAGCAACATGATCAGTTCTCAAAATAGAAGTAATGTTTTACGTAAATTCAAATCAAAGCCGATTTTGAGGAATTTGTAAAGCATGCATGATAGTAGATAAGTTCTCTCCTCTCCATATAGAGTCAGTGAAGAAAGGTGACTATCTGGCCAGTTTGGCTAAGTTAATTGCTGCATAGTTTTGTTGAGTAGTAACTCTAGTGAGCTTCCCTAGAACAAAAGTAATTGGTTGGGTTTTGGTGTTGCTGCCTGGTTGATGAGTACTTTGACCTGTGTCTTGATGATTTGTAGAGTGTCTTCAGACTCAGCAGCAAAGGTGATGGCTTGCTGCATTGTTTTCCCCATGAGAGTGCTAGTTCATCTCCTCCGCTTGGCCAGTTACCGCTCTGGTCGATTCCAGTTGTAAAGTCCTTGTGGTTTCGGTTCCCATACATTTACTCGAATAGGACATAGCAACAAGAGACTAGTTAGTAAAAGAATGTGTTTCACTATTAGCCTGGTAGAGATCAGCTGGATCAATATGCATGCTAATAGTGATTCCAAATTTATCAGATATATGTCTGTGTTGACTATGGTTCTCTTGAGAGTAATTGGTATTGTTGAACTGGTAATAGAGATTATTCATGATATGCTCTGGTTTGTGGTGAATCCTGGAATGGTTGCATAAGTGTTGTGTAATCTCTTGAGCAGTAGCATTGGTTGTTGGGGTAATCTTTCTGAAGACCTAATCACATCTTGCTTTCCATATGAACCAGCATATGGTGGCATATGTGTCGTTCCAGCTAGTGTTATTGTTGTCTGCCCGGAACCAGGTGTTTAGCCAATCATGGAAAGAGTGGAAGGTGGTGAATAGGTTATGGTGTTCTCCAAACAGCCTTTTCCAAACTTCAGAGGCAGCAGGGCAGGATATTAGGACATGTGTTATATCTTCTACTCCATTCTTGCAATGAGAGCATATTGGATCAATGTAATTCAGAATGCTAGTTGTTTTGGCATTGGTGGGGAGAATACTGTGAGCACATTTCCAGATGAATAGATGGATTGCTGGGTTGGTATCAAGACCCCAGATTTTACTCCAGGGGGCTATTTGAATATCTATAGCATATTTCTCTTGTATCTACTTATCATATAAGGATTTGACAGAAAATTTTTTGTTGGTGGTGAGGGACCATTCGACTTGATCCTGCTCAGTATGGTAATGAGGAGTTTGAAGGATGAGGGCTTGAGTTTCAGGTGTGAACCACTGGGTTTAGGATAGAAGTGTCCCAATCTCCATTAGTGTTGAAAAGTTGGTTTACATTCACTACGCCAGAAGTGACCTTTTTTCGATGGGCAGGTCATGTCGTTTATAAGGATTATTGAGCGTTCCGACTGTCAAACGGCTGTCATATTTTAAGGTGTGAAAACAATAATTGATGGTGGCCTCTGTCGATAATGAGCAACAATAAACTACGAGGCTTCAACTGTCAATATTTTAAAGCGGGCATTACTCGTCAATTTGTTCCAATATTGTATTGCCAAGGTAACACAATATTTTCAATAATTATATAAATAGTGTTTTTAATTTCTTAATTTGTAAATAATTATATAAATAGTGTTTTTAATTGCTTAATTTGTAAATAAAAAATAAAAATGAACCAACATCCAAGAACATTTTTAACTTATAATTAACATATATTCATAAATTTCAATCCCAAACGAATTCTTCGTCCAAACAACATCCAAGAAGACACAAACATCAAAAAATGAAAACAAAGTAAAAAAAAAGAAAAAACTACTGCTCGAGAGTATTAGAATCCAATAACAACAGTGGCATGGTCTATTGCCTAAAAATCTTGAACACTTTCGGCTAATTGATCACCTGTCCAATCATAACATCACCAAGCTTTCCATCTACATCATATAATTCCGCATTTCTGTTAAATATCATCACATAAAATGTAGATCCATGAAACTATAAACCACTCTGACATAAAATATAGAGAAACGGTGGATAGTCAGATGCATGATTCATTTCATGATTCCCAGAGATATTGAAATTACTACTAAACTAGCATTCTTGCAAAGAAAAGGGAACAAACTTACTTAGGAACAACTGTCAAGGCCAGTATTGGTATCTCAGGAAGGTAATTCCTTAAAGACGAAATGTTGTGATGCTAGACCTTTGAGGAAACATAAACAAAACAAAACAAAAAAGAGTAGGAATAAGACTATCGAGAACGCTGCCAAAGAAACTCATAAATAGAATACGTATTATGTGCATTCATGCAAGCTAAGACCAAAGTTTCTTTCTTTTTCTTTGCAATTAATGGCATTTCCCTGTTATATTTAGAAAATACGTACCTCATCTGGAAATTAGAGGGACATTATAATGCATACCATCAAAGCTGTCGAAAGAAGCACAAACACAAACATAAACAGTCAAAAGCTGCGAACAAGTATTGGAATCCAGTCCTGCAAACAAGTACAGTAATTATGGAGTAGTAATCATGCTGGTATCTTAAAAAAATATTAGCTAAGGTTGTGTTAAGGGCGCTTTTACCATTATGAGGCTCAAGTACATCCTCTCATGTTCCGAACTATTCAAACTTGCAGCAAGATTATTGAGCAATTTACAATTGATGAGAAACACAATAATAATTACATAAAAATAGAGAGGTGGCAAAATAAAGTATACATAACATTTCAAACAAACGAGAACATAGCACGTTCTAACGTTAACGCCAACTTTATCCGACTCATACATCATTAAATATAAAAGCGTGAGTACCTATCGGCTAATATGAACAACTCATACATCAATAAACTTACGAGGCTTAGCCATTTTGGTCATGACAATAATGGATAATACTGGCTTATACTTTGCATGGGAAAGGTAAAATTGAATAAAAACAGCACCTGAAATTCGACTCATGTATGTTCAACAAGCACACGAGCATCAGCAATTAGCCCATTCATTGCGCAACCAATATGCTCATCATTTTCATACTTCTCTTCACATCACCAGGTTCCTGAAACAGAAAAGGAGTTGCAATTGCATATGACTAGCAGCATTTTAGCATATAGACTTTGTAGTTTCACATTTTAATTTCCAACAGGTTTGCTAAGGTGTAGCAATGATAGCTTGAAGACGAAAATGAGTTGTTGTCTCATCGTATTTCCCTTGCGTAATAGCTTGAAGACGAAACAGAAAATATATATGAGTTTAGGTCGAAAATCGATGTTATTTGAAAAGATTTGATGGGTAAAAGAGATTAAGATGTTCGGATTACAAATCTAAAATTGGACTTTCAAAACGAAGATAATGATTACGAATCAGAGACAGACTCACGTTAAAATCAAAAAAGTTAGGTTTTCATGAACCAATTTTGTTTCCTGGAATCAGATTCTCAAATATATTACTTAACAAGTAGAAAAGAATCTAAATGATAAGGAGAGATTAAACTTATCTTTCCAAATCTCGTTCACTAACTTAATCTTCAAATCATTTCTTCATAATAGTTTTGATAACCTAAATTCAGATTACGTGGTTGTTGACGTCGAATGTAGTTTTGATAACCTAAATTCAGATGACGTTTCTTCACCGAAGTGATATCGATCTCTTCTATGATTAAACTCGGAGTGAATGAAATTACTCATCGAGAATTTCATCTCTTAGATCCACGCGGATGAACAAAGATCGCTCTTTTCGATTGAAGTGAAAAAAGATTTGGGGAAGAAAGAGTATTTCGGCCAAGTTTCGATTTTTGCATTCTAAAATGCTTCCAATTTTAGTATCGAAAATGAAGCCCAACGGTGGCCCGTGTAAATTTTATGAATTTGATAGAGAGGGACTATCAAAAATGGAATGACAAGGCTTCCCTGTCAAATTCAGGAAAGCCCCCCCGTCAAATATACTCCAATATGGCGTAGTGATTGTTGAGGTTGTTTGGGCAAAGGGTAGGTTTCATGAGTCTTCCAGAGAAATTGTTAATCCATCTGTCATTCCAAATGTGAATTTTCAAGCCATTGCGCACCTTCCAAATGTAGTACTGTTGAAGCATTGCTATTCCTTCCAGTATTCCTTTCCAGATCCAAGAGTCAGTGCTTTTTGGTTTGGTTTCTAATCTTATGACTTCAAAGTGTTGGGATAATGGGAGGCCTTAATGGTCTTTGCTCCATAGAAAATCTGGTTCGAGACTAGTCTCCAAGCAATCTTAGTAAGCATGGCCATGTTGAAAATTTCCATATTCTTGAAACCCAAACCTCCCGGCTCTTTGGGTTTGTTAACGACATCCCAAGCAAAATAATAAACTCCTTTCGATTTATCCTGTTCTTTATTCCAGAAGAAGTCTCTTTGAATTGCATTGATCTCCTTGCAAGTAGCCTTTGGGATTTTGAAGCAATTCATCTGATATATGCTAGTTGTGGAGGTTCTGATTGTATCATTGTCATCTTCCCTAGTTGAGAGATTTGTTTTCCATCCACCAATCTGAATTTAAGTTTGTCCACACATGGTTTGAAAGCTTGGATCTTACTCCACGGTAGTGAAGAGCGGAGATCCAAGGTATCTGTCAGGATGTGTTAATCCTTTGAACCTTCATAATATTACTTATATTGTCAAGAATATAAGGGGCGGTGTTTTTCGAAGAAGATGCCATATTTTGAGAAGTTTATTAGTTGGCACGAAGACTTTCCAAACTCTTTGAAGATATGTATGAGATTGTTTGCATTCTGTATATTTGCTTTGCGAGAATATCATGCGATCATCCGCAAAGAGGAGATGATTAATAGCTGGAGCATCCTTACAAATTTTGACTCCATTGAGTTATTGTTGGGACTCGGATGTGTCAGATATCTGGAGAGAGCTTCCATGCGAAGAGAAATAAATATGGGGATAGAGGGTCTCCTTGCCTTAGGCCCTAGAAGGTTTGAAGAAATTTCCTGGAGATCCATTGACTAGAATGTGACCATGCTAGTGGTGGAGATGCATTGATGAATTAGGTTGCACCAATGAGAACTGAATCCCATTTGGGATAGAACTTCTAGGAGAAATTCCCAGCTAACTATGTCAAAGGCTTTTGCCATATCTATCTTTATGCCCATTATTCCATTGTCTCCTTTCTTCCCCCTTCTAGTATTCATATGGTGAATGATTTCATGGGCTATATCTATATTATCAGAGATTTGTCTTCCAGGGATAAAGGTTGATTGAAATGGGGATATTAGCTTGGGTAGGAGGGGTTTTAATCTCTGGGCAATAAGTTTAGATATGATTTTATAGGTTGTATTACGAGAGGAGATGGGTGCGAATTGGTGGTGTGGTAGGTTTTTCGGTCTTGGGAATGAGGGATATGAAAGTGGAGTTCATCTCCTTGAGTAGATGTCCAGTTGTGAAGAAGCTCTGTACCATGTGAATAATGTCTTCCCCAACAATGTTCCAGTTGGCTTGAGAGAAGTTTGGGGGGAATCCATTGGGGCATGGGGCTTTATCTCCATCCATACTAAAGAGAATGTTCTTGATTTCCAACGGTTCAGGAGTTCTGATAAGAGTATGATTCTCCTGGTCAGTAATGGTGGTGGGAATTAGTTGAAGGATGAAAGGGTTAATGTGAATGGGTTCAGCAGTAGCCATTTCGGAAAAGTGACTTGTGAAAATGTTGGTGATTTCTGCATTGTCTTGTATCCAAGAGCCATCCCCCTTTTGTATGGAATCTATCCTATTTCTTATGTATCTTTTCTTAACAGCAATGTGGAAGTATCCTGTATTTGTATCTCCCAGTCTGATGTGTTGATCTCTGCTTTTAGTCTTCCAAAAGGCTTCTTGAACATGCTGCCAGTGTTCTACCTCATGTCTTGCTTCTTTGAGCTCAGTACCTCTATTTGGTGTAAACTGGTTTTTAGTTAACCAATCCAGATATTTTATGCTTTTTTCTAGATTAGTCTTAATGTTGCCATAAACATCTTTGTTCCATTTCTTCAGCCTGACTTTTATGTCCCTTAACTTCCTTGCTATTTTTATGGCTAAGGAGCCTTTATGAGTTGTTTTCCAACGATCGGCTATAATGTTCTTGCAATCTTCATGATTGAGCCATGGGCAAAAAAATCAAGGGATTTGACCATGTTTCCAATTGGGATTGGTATTGAGGATGATTGGGTTGTGATCGGAACCAATGGCCGTAAGGTTTGAGATGGTGGTATTGGGTTGGTTGTCTAGCCAAGCTTCATTCTGAGACCTCTGTCCAATCTTTGTTCGTGAGTTGATGAGTTCTTTTGTTTGTCCAGGTAAAGGGACATTCGGTGTAGCTCAGATCAGAGAGATTGCTTCTTCAATCTTGTTCAGGAAAATATCAGCTTCAGTTTGATTAATCGGATGTTGACTAAATTTCTCATGTTCATGCAGAACAAAGTTACAATCCCCCATGATCAACCAAGGTAGAGTGTTAGCAGCATGAGTATTTTCAATCATGTTCCAGAATACAAAGATTTATCATTAGTAGTAAAAGGGCGCCATAATAACCGGTAAAAAGCCAAGGATCTTCATGTTGAGGTTTAATGATTGCATTAATGTGATAATCGAGAGAAGTCTTCAATAGTGACATCTAGGTTGGTATTCCAAGCGAACAAGACCCCAAACCAGTCTTGGCTTTGCCTTTTGGTTCAACAAACCAAAAATTTGTGACTCCTATGTTTCCAGGATTTTCTTTAGGTTTCTAGATTGTTGTTTGGTCTCGGAGAGAAAGAGGATCTCGGGGTTATGTTTATTTAGCATCTTTGTTTAGATACCTAGTAGTGTCAGCTTGTCCTAATCCTTGACAGTTCCAAGCTATAATTGAGTAGAATTGCCAGAAATATGATATAATAGGGTAAGTGAATGTAATGATTATGTATCCTAAACTTAAGGATGTTATCCTAGCTTTATGGTTCTCTAGAGTTTTGCATTCGATCCTCATAATTATGGTGACATGAATATGGAATTTAACATAAAGCTTTATAGATATTACCTGGTTATTTTCGGCTGTGTTAGCTCCCTCTAGATTACTAGTAGTGTTGTCTGGCATTTGCTCTTCATCCATTGGGGAGTGTTGGATATTGCTCCTCTTAGCAGATCGGTACTCATTCCATTTCATCTCCCTGGTATCTTTGGTTAGACAGATTTGTAAATTTTCCGTTTTGGATCAACCGGTGAGGATGATGATCAGCATCGACGGCTTTTAAGTTCCTCTCACTTCTTCTCCTTTCCCATAAGAGTTTTTTCTGTTTGTTGTGTTCTTCCCTCATCTGTGTTTGTATGTCAGCTAGTGAGGTAATGTTTTGGAGTTCAGTATCAGCATATAGTATTGGAGCTTGTTATCAATTTTTGGGAAAATGACGGTGGGATCTAAAGTTTCCTCTAGTTCCGGAGAGATTGCAATTGTTTTGAAGCTCTTTTAAAAGAAAGCTTTGATATTTTTCTTTTTCCTTGTGTAGTTTTGCTTCGTGGTTCTCTAGAAGCTTCTTGTGTTTTTACGGCAAAGGCTATGGCTTCGTGGATTGGTATTTGGAATGTTTCCTTCGATAGATTTGTCTAAACCGGCTTGGAAAATCAGGTATTGGGGTGGTCCATCCAATTCTTCACAATGGTTTCTAAGAAGAGTCTGCTGCTGCGCTTCCCTCATCTTAAAAGCAAATTCTTCTTCTCCAGTTTTATCAGAGTAATAGAGGATGGTGTGTTGTTTTTTGGGGGTTGTGGATGGAGTGAGAACTTCGTTGGATGGAGAGGGAGTGGTGGTATGAGAGGAGAGAAAGTTTCCAGAAGTAGAATTATACTTATTAGTTGAAGTTGGCTGAGATTTTCCTTTTTCTTCAGTGCACATTGGACCAGGATGGTCAAGGATTCTGCAAATTTTACAGAAGGCAATACCATTCAGAGCATAAGCTAATTCAAGCCAGTGAGAGGTATTTTCATCTTCATGGGCATCAATACCATACTTTAGAGCCTTAGTAACATCGATAGTGATTTGAACTTCCAGTTTTTCTCATCATCATCTCTTCCATACGCTTTCTTAGATCCTTGATAGATTCCTATTTGGTCCAATCAAGTTTCTTATGTCGGGAACGATGTGGGTTGGGATTCTTTTGACTAGAACCCGGATGCGAGACTTTGTAGAAGTTTGCTTCATCAATGAAATCCGGTCCGCTTGTGGTACCTCGGTTAAGACAATGAGCTTGTCGAAAATTCCTCTTGTACCCCCTTTCTTGAAAACCTTATAATCTTCATTGCTAGTTAACTTTGATTTGATAGTAATTTCTTCTTTTTTCCATAGAGAAATTTCGGCATTTCTTTGTAATTCCCGGTTGTTGTTGATGAATCTTGATATTTCTCGTGTTTCATATGATATTTTCTTTGCACAATCTCCCAATGTAGACCCATTGCCAATCTATCTTCTTCTTTGGTAGGATGTTAGCCTTATTGACAAACACGTTTGGGAATAAGTCTTCGGTATGTTTAAAGATGTGTTCATTTGTTTAACAAGGTTTTCAATACTTTCGAGAGGTTTTGGTTCTGAGGAAGAGGCCATGAAATTGTATATTTGGATTTGTTATGGGGTTGTTTGTAAAAGAAGGCGATATAGAGTGTGGCTTTGGGTTTTGGTTGTGGTTGAAAATTTGTTTGGATCATCTTTAATTTGAATTTTGAATTGAATTTTGACATTTTGCGAGATAGTACAATTTGTTTTTGTTGCAGTTGGTTATAATGAGGAAAGATGGACCTAGTATAGTACGTGTTATAAGATAGTGACCAGGCATATATCCGGGGTTGATGACTAAGAGGAACCCATCCATTGTTGTTGAGGTTGATGTTGCTTTGAACTACTAGCAATCCGAGGGAGCATAGCACGTAGAAATGTGCTACACCAATACCAATTCCGTGATACAAGTAATAAATGACAATGTAAAGAGTAAATTGTGCAACCTTGATATCTAGTTTCGATAGGCTTGAGCTTTGGTCAAATTTTTATCCTTATGTGTCGTGGGTGTAGTGGAGGTGTACTCTAAGACGGGATAGTGACTTATGCTTTGTGTGGGGCTAATATTCCATTTGGTTTGTTTTATGTTTGGGTGATTGATTTTGTGTGTGAGATGTGGGGTGTTCGTCCTATGATAGGTCAACCTAGTGGACTTACTGAAGGAGATGATATAAGAGATGTACTTTAAGATTCTTGTATTTTTGGATTGCAGTGTATTATGAACAAAAGAGGAGAGGATTATGCATCTTACCTGGATTGAACCAAATATTTTACCATACCTGATACATGGGCATGTGTATTTGCAAACCCCTTGCTCCAACCTGTTGTGCACCCTTCGGTGATGGTTTAGGGTCGGTATCTGCGGGTCGGTAAGCGGTTCCAGCTCCAAGGGCCGGGTAGTCCGAACTGAAAGACCAAATTCCAACTTGTTGCCAAGTGTCTGATGCCGCCCCTGCATTGCCAATAGTTTGGGCTTGCGTTTTATAGGTCTCTGCCTGGGATGACTAGGTATGGAGTTCTCCGAGATATCCACAACCTGATCTTTAGGGGAGGAGATGGACGGGTGTGATGCATTAACTGTTGGTCTTCTCATTCCTAGTGCCTTAAAAGGGAAGAGCAGTTCTGTTTTCCTATTTAGCAACTCTGTAACTTCCCCTTCCCAATTTCTGTTTTTACCTATCAATTTCCTAAGACTATAGCAATGTCGAAACGAGATCAAGCATACATGGATTATTTGAGTCAGGTTGATCACTGCGATGTCTACTAATCGAGGTCTTGGGTGAAGAGCCCTGCTTTACAAGAAGTCCGGTTTGAAGTGCATGCGAGCCGGGTAAGAGTTTTTGGGTAATTTGTGATAGGTTTTGGTTTCTGGGTGTTGATAGTAAGGTTTATGACTAGTTTTAGTAGAATTTCTAGATACCAAGATGGTATTGATTTGAATTTCTCTAAAAATCTGAATTGCCAGGTGGTGAAAATAGATTGTGATGAAGAAACGCTTTCTGGTATGCATGTAGAGTCTGGTAGTGGAATGCATGTCAAGCCAGTAGTACCAACAATACATGACAAGCCAGCAGTACCAACAATGCATGACCACTCCAAGGCCAAAGTATTTAGTCCTCAAGCGCCTCCAACTGCAGGCGCTAAAGAGGGTTGGGTGGTGTATGCCGTTCACCCGACAAGGGGCAATTTATTGTTAAGGAGGGTGTTGTTCTTGTAGGATAGGAGCAGGTCGTGAGTGGGGGTGCTAATCAAGGATTCTATTATGCGCCCATTCCTGCTGTTGTTAAGGACATAATTAGAGAGAATGATCGAATTGGCCATCCCGTGTGTTGTAGTCTTCCCCAATTGTCTTCCGATGGCTCCGAGAGATGCATCGGTGCGAGAGGCCGCTTATGATCTCTCCTCTTTGGTCCGGTGAGATGACTGCTTCGGTGATGTACCACCTGGATGTTGTTTTGCCGGGTCCTACACCCAGAGGTAACTTTTAGTGTCTAAATTTCAAGACGCCATAAATGGGTGGGATTTGCTATGCTAGGGTGGTTAATCTTACGTTTCCAGTTTAAGAAAATGAATTTGTAGTTATTGTTTTTTGGGATTCTAAACTTTGTGTGTTCTGGGGAACAAGTACATGTAGCATTTTTGTGGTTTTTTGGATATGGTATGAAATTGTCTGTATCAGTGGTCTTGATTATGTAGCTAACGATGGTATGAATGGAAGTGATGTTTATTTTGGTTGTTATATAACTAAGGGTAGGTTGGCTTTCTTTGTTATGCATGTTTGAGAGGTCTGGTTGTTTGATTTTGGGTCTGCAATTGCAAACCTGAAAGAGACAGGTCTCAGGGGGGATTTTAATGAGGTTGTATACAAAATGTTGTGTTAACCCCATGAGTTTTATGCTGATTCCTAGGTTTACAAGTTGTCCTAGATTTATGATTGTTGCTAGGTAGACAAATTGGGTTTCCCTCCTGGTAGTATGGGTTTGGTTTGTAATATTACAATAGAGCAGAATGTAAGTAGTACAGTGGATTAGAGGGCATTGAGATTCCTTACCATAGCCATAGAGAGGTAGAAGTTTATCAGAGTTAGCAGCACACCAATTCCAGACAGCAAAGGACTTTGAAGGTGCAACCAAAAAGTGGATCCATTACTCAAAGGATTTCCATCTCCACTGGTTACCAAAGAGAAACTGACAACTTAAGCTCTGGGTAACAATAAAGTTTGAATTAGGGAACTCAGAGCTAGAGAAGTGAACTTTCAGGACAGAATGCAGCAGCATTAAAAGGTTTAGGTTTGGGGGTGGTGAATTTGTGATTGTTTTGTTTCCTTGAATTCTTGGGTTACTAGCTTTTCTTGTTCTTCCAGAGATTAGATTGAAGCATATGTATGATTTGAGGTCTATGTGAGATGCAAGGGACTTGTGAGGGTTATGTGATTTACATGATTGGTATGATTTGTGTGATTTGTGTGATTTTGATGATTCAACATCATAAATTCCTTTGGTGAGTGTGAGATTGCCGATCGGGTTGTTGTGATTGTGATGAATGCGATTTGCGGTGTGAGTAGGATGACTTTGAATTGAGCTTCATTGAGTTTTAGGTTAGAACATCAGGTCACATTCCAGGTCCAAAAAGGACCGTTAGAGTACCATGGGGGAAAGGACAAGAGAGAAACGGGAGAAAGTTAAATCTCAGGCATGAACTCAGGCGATAAAGGGGAGAGTGGAGAGGAGAGAGGAGAGGAGAAGGACTCGTACATTACGCTCTCGAAAGTGTGTTTTGGTAAGATTTTGAGAATCTTTGCCGACGCTTATATTTAAGTAAGTTTTCAATTATGGATTTACGAGGTTCTTCAGAACTTGGTTTGTAATGTTTCCGTTGTGACAACTGGATTTGGAAACTAGAGAACTCTACTATAGGATCGTCGAGCCTTAATTGGCACCCCATCTACGGATGGCAACCCGGAAGACCGCTTGTTTGATAACGGTGGCTGGTATCGGACTACCCTGATGTTGGCATTCTCCAAAGAGATAGTAGAGTAATTTTATCTGAATTTAAATGAATGGCAGCTTACAAATGTTTATGAATAAATGCTTTACATTTATTTACGAATTTCATATTTCAGTTCGATGCTCTACTGTTGCTTTTACCTTCTGACAGTTTATTGATTATCTCTCGGCATTTGATTGTCGTTATATCCCCTACTGGGCTGTGGGATCACCCCGTTTTGTTTTGTTTTCCCACGGATTTTGTAGCTAACTCGATGAAGTAAGCTGGAAAAGCTTACGCCAGTGGAGCTATGGAAACAATATTAGTATATGTTGATGTCCTTGTATATATACATATCATGGGCTGTGCCGGGGTAGTTTCATGTGGGAACTGAATTATGTTTTCATTTCATGTTTTGCTTTTTATAAACCTCATTTGATTGGGGGCCGGACATTTTAATTAGGGGCCAAGCACTAGAGGACAAAAAAGGTCACCCAATCCTAATTTGGGTCACCCCTTATAAAAATATTTTCTAAATGGCTAAAATGCCCCTGAGTGATTAGTATTAAGATTTAATTAAGTTGATTAGTGTGATAATTTTGTTTAGATAAAAATCAGGTTTTGGGATTAAAATTTGGGGAAATTTTAGTTTTGGGTTTTTTTTTTTTTTGAGAAGAAGAAGAGTAGTTTTGAGAGGAAAAAACTAGGGTTTTTAGAAATGAGTGATTCAAGTGAAGGGAATGAGGTTGGTGAAGGTTCAAACAATAACCATGATTGTGTTGATGGTGAGATTTTCTCTAATAAACCTATGGATTGGATGTTTGATGAAGAGACGTTAATGGAGGAAGCCATGAATAATGGTGGAAATGAAGATCCTACTGCTCAAAATGAAGGAACCAATCCTTAAAATGAAGAACCCGGAGCTCAAAACAATCAGATAAACTTCATATACTCTTCAAATTGTCTGAATGGTGCTCCAAGTGGTCGATTCATGGTCACTATGGAACTACTCGAGTGAGGGTCGTTATAGTCGGGTGTTGTATACGCCAACGACCTAAAGAGTCGTCATACTTGTTGACACACACATGGCGACGACTCTAACCCGCAACTTTTAATGGTGATGAAAAATCGTCAAGGTGGTGTGTTAAACCATGACGATATTGTTCACCTAGAGTCGTTAGTTGATTCGTTTAATACCCAGACGACTCTCGAATCCAAACTATCTGTATAAAAAGGCCATTTTTTGTGTGTTTGAGTCGTCATAGGGATATTCTGATATACTGACGACCCTAACCAACCATTTATAATGTTCACCTAGAGTCGTTAACCAATAACAAAGGGTCGTCAAAAGCAGTGGTCGTCATTTTCAACCTAATACGGTAACGACTCTATTTTAGGGCAAAAAATGTTGAAGTAGCAGAAATTAGGGTCGTCATCTTCATCCTAATACACTAACGATTTTCATAGAATGCTTTTGCAAATGAAAAGTCGTTAGGGGTTTTCATTTCGATACTAACGACTCTTACACTGAAATTTCGATACTAACGAATACAAGGTAGGTTTAAGTTCATATACCTTCTAATTGGAGCCATAACTTTCTTGGGTTTTGATTTTTGGCGACGATTACGCCATGAATCGGTTGAAGAAAAAAAAATTCTTCAAAATAGTCGTTAATGGTGGTGGTGGAGAAGAGAACGGGGGAGGAGAGGAAGATGAAGAAGAGAAGCCTAATTAAGGTTTCTAATTAAGGTTAACCCGATTTTTAATGTTTAGTTTTAGGTAAGGGTAAAACAGTCTTTTCAATATCGGATTACTACGCCCCTCAAAAAATTGGGGTGCAAATAAAAAGTTGTGGCCCCTAATTAAAATGGTTGGCCCCCAATCAAATGAGGTTTATAAACTATGGTATGATTTTTAGATGTATACAAGACCGTGTTTGAAACTTTTTTTATTGTAAAATTTCAACCTAGTACAAACGTCCCTTTATGTACATTGTAATCCTTTAAAATTTCTACTCATACGTAGATTCCCAAGTCATGGCTTCTTTTTCATTTGTACTTGGTGCTATGAAGAAATATCTGTCCGTAGTCTGCAAATGAAAGTATTTCTGTCACTTGGGATTTAATTTTGACAACTCTACTATATATTTTTGTTTTAACATCTATTTGTATGACTACAGTTTGTAGTACTTTGAGACTCTTTTGTACTAGCTAAAACTATGTACAAAAAAAAATCCTGGCATTTTTAGGGGCGACCACAAAAGAATTAGGGGCGACACTAAAAGACAAAAAAGGTTACCCAAACGTAAATCTAAGCTACCCCTTATCTTCGATTTTTTGAAATGGCCAATATGCCCTTATACAATCGGTAGCCAACACCATAATCGGTAGATTTAAGGTGAATCGTAGGTTAAACTGAAACAATACCTACCGATTATTGTGTAGATACTTCGGCTAATAATCCCTTTTATAATCGGTAGCTTATCCAACTTGTAAAACTACCGATTATAAGGAGCCCCATGTCCAACCTTGGCCAAATTCCATAGGTTTTGAGGGGTGCAGAGCGAACCATAACCACTTGGCTTGAGCTTTGGATGTAGCCATAATCGGAAGCCTAATAGGTTACATACACTACCGATTATAAGTTGCCCCAAAATGAGTTTTTCTAAAATCCTTCACGTAATGAATTTTGAAATCTACCATAATCGGTAGGGGTATATAATTATATAACCCACAGATTATAACGAGGAGATCCAACCTTTGCCATATTTCATAGGTTTTGAGTGTCCACGGCCAGCCATAACCACTTGGTTCGCGTTTTGGATGCAGCGTTAATCGGGAGTTAAATATATTACCAAACCATCCGATTATGGGTTGCCCCAAAATGAGTTTTTTCTAAAATCCTTCATGTAAGGAAATTTGAAATATACCATAATCGGTAGAGTTAACAACTTAACAACCTACCGATTATAAGGAGCCCCAGATCGAACCCTTGCCAAATTCCATAGGTTTGGAGTGTATGAGCCGGGCATAACCATGTGGTTCGTGATTTGGATGTAGCCATAATCGTAAGCCAAATAGGTTCCACAACCTACCGATTATAGGTTGCCCCAAATTTAGTTTTTTCTAAAATCCTTCATGTGATGAATTTTGAAATCTACTATAATCGGTAGTCTACTCAACTTAATAACCTACCGATTGTAAGGAACCCCAGATCGAACCCTTGCCAAAATCCATAGGTTAAGAGGGTACAGAGCGGGCCTAACCATGTGGTTCGTGATTTGTATGTAGCCATAATCGTAAGCCAAATAGGTTTCACAAACTATCGATTATAGGTTGCCCCAAAATGAGTTTTTCTAAAATCCTTATTTGCGAAATGTTTAATTTGAAATCGACATAATCGGTAGATGATAAAACTTATACCCTACAGATTATAAGTGGTCGGGGATTCAACCTTTGACAAAAACTATAATATTCGGTAGCCAAAACAATAATCGGTAGTTTCACTCAATAATCGGAATCAAACTCGTAATCGGTAGAATTTGGGGTCTATATATTAGTGTTTGGAAAAAAAAATTGACTCATCGTGAGGTAACTCCCGATTGAGTGAGAGAAGAAGAATAAAAAAAGAAGAAGAAGTGGGTATATGTTGCCAACTTCCGATTTTTGCCAACTTCCATAAACATGGATGGAGTACGAAGAAGGAGGACGTGAAGTTGTTGAAGTTCAAGGTTCACTACCGTTTAGAGATGACGATTTGGGGTATATGTTGAATGATCCAAACTTTGATGGAGATGAAACCCTAGGCGACGCTTTCATGGAAGAAAATGGAGAATCACCGAGATCGAAGCTAACGATTCATCAAACATACGGGTATGTTGTTAACAAACTCTAATACCCATGTTATCCATGTTACGTGCGTTTGTGTGTGTTTTCGAACGTGAAAATTCGATTTCGCATGCATTGAATGACATGAACAACATATATTCGGTAGTTAATTTAGTAACATATCTACCGATTATCAATAATCGGGTATATTTTGATGTATTAATCTTCCGAATATGAAAAAATCCCCAAATTGAAAGCTTCAATTTCTCACAATCGGAATTTGTATACATGAATAAACGTCCGATTATTGATATATAATAATCGGTTGGTTTATGAATTTATAGTCCCTCGATTATTGAAGCTTTTTACACGGAAAAGAATTGTTCATTTCTGTATGTCGTTAATCGGTAGACTATATTCGTACATGACTACCGATTTCTCATAATCGGTTACGTTGTATAGTATTAAATCACCGATTGTATTACAATTGGTTACTTATTATCTAAACTTCCATCCGATTTATAATGCATAACTTGTTGTTGTTGTGCGTAGGTTGTTGTAGCGGTTGATGACGATTATTATTTGAGGCCTGATACTTCCCTACACTATGCAAACGATTTGGTATGGTCATGAATTATCTTTTCTTTTTCCAATCATGTATGTTAGATGGTTATGCTTATTATTTTTGTTTTGTAATATGCCCATTTAGATATTTGGAAGTAAGAAGGAGGCCAAGGAATGGCTTATGAACAAGGAAAAAGAGAAGATGTGCGTGGTAGTTCAGAACCGTTGCGTTAAGAAGATTCGGTTTGAAATGGTATGTGAGCGAGGTGGGGAGAAGAAGAGTCACGAGGGAAAGAATAATAAGTATGTAAGGAAGACGGAGAGAAAGAAATACCGAACTCATACAAAGAAGATTGGATGCCCATTTAAGATTGTCTTCTATAAGCCCGATGGTAGGGAAAGTAAAAATTGGAAAATGTCTAAAGTTGCTAATGGTTGTCACAACCACGATGATCCAGGACACTCTTATTGGACATGTAATGGTTGCGAAGTTAAAACCACATGAAATGGAGACGGTGAGGTCTATGCGTATCCAAAAGGCGAGTGCGATCTTAAGTAAAATAAAGGCGGACGACCCCGACAACTTGTCTTCTTTATCTAAAATTAAGTCGGCCCTAGCTACGATCAAAAGGACGGAATGGGATGGTAGAACGGTCATGCAACAATCGCGGTGGTTAGCTGAGTTACACGACTACACGTTGAGAACGGAAGAAAAGGATGGTAAAGTGGTACGTATTTTCTTGGCACATCCCGAAATGATAAAATTGGCTCAGTGTTTTCATCAAATTCTGTTGATAGATGCCACTTACAAGACAAACAAATATAACATGTCGTTGTTGAACATTGCTTGTCACACTTCGGACAAAAACACGTTTACGATTGCATGGGGTTTAATAGATCATGAGAACAACGTGAGTTTCATTTGGATCTTTGGAGACGCCGAGGTCCATTTACAATGGGGATGATTTTCCAAGGGTTATTGTAACGGATAACGATCAAGCCTTAATGCATGCAATAGCGGTAGTGTTTCTGAAGCCGAAACTTGCAATGTACGTGGCACATTCAAGGCAACCTCAAACACAATTGCCATCACCATTTCCAAGCTAAAAAACCAAGGAAGGGTACCAAGAGGTCGAAGGAAGAGGATGAGCGCATTAGTAAATTAACCGAGGAAGAACGAGAGGAAGAGAAGAGGTTATTTGATGAAAAATGGAAGGAGGATGGGATAATTTGGAGATCGTTCATGAAAGCATGGGACAAGATCGTTTGGTCAATGACCGAGGAAATTTACGAAAGAAACTTGAAGAAATTTGAGGAAGAATATTACAAGGACTACCCAAAACCCGTTGAGTATTGTAAAACACAATGGTTACCGATTAAGGAGAGGTTTGTGTATGCATGGACATATGAATATCATAACTTCAAGAACGAGGCGACAAGCATTGCGGAGGGTCTCATGGCCGATTAAAGAAAATACTTCTAGGTAGTCAAAATGGAGTTGTGTCGATCCAAGAAGCAATCCATGAATTCACCAATCGTGATCTCATAAAGATTAAGGATTCTATGCAATTTAGTGTACATAAATTCCATACGGAACACGAAAGGGAAAGATTGCTTCTAAGGGGCATTGTTCATAAAGTTTCAAGTTGGGCAATAAATCACATGATGGAACAATTGAAGTTGTATAAAGCTTACGATGACGAGAATACGGTTTGTGTTTGCAAGGATATGATAGGTATTGGTCTCCCATGTCGTCATAAAATGGGTAGGTACGTCGATGTGATTGACATCAATGATATTCATCCATTTTGGAAGCAATTAAATTTCACTCCAAGCACCCCCGTAGTCAATGGTCCGTCGTTCATGGAGTCGGAATTGTGTGCAAGAATAGCCGAGCGTTATGCTACAACAAATGGCGCCAAGAAGCAAATATTGATGCATGATTTGGAGCAAGCTCTTCACCCTCGTTTAAGGGAGGTTGATGAACCTATTAAGCAAAAGGGGGCGGGTAGGCCAAACACCGAAGTGTCGAGGACCATTGAAAGAAAAGAATTAAAGGATCATTTGTCTAATAAAAGAATATTGTGTCGGCATGAGCGTTCGGAAGCCGAATTTGAAGATAAGCCGCAACCCAAGAAAAGAGGTCGTCCAAGAAAAGATCAAAATGGAAGTCCAAAGGTCTCTAAGAAGCCTTCTCAAGTAAGTCAAGTCGATGCGGTGGAAGAAGTTGTGTTAGTGGAGACCCAAACTAGCTCCGTAGTTATTGATCAAATGAGCGACTCGCCACAAACACATTCAACGGAAATGGTGACTATAAGAGAGAAGTATGGTACTCTTCGTTGTCTAGGGATTTTCATGGAAGACCAACACGATCAAGGTATACGATTATAGAAGAGTATATGAAACAACTCCCTCCACTCATTGTTCCATTTGTTTTGTCCACCGACGAGGTTGATGGGGATGGCAATTGTGGGTTTCACGTCGCCTCGGAACAAATTGGTTACTTTGGAGAGGCGGTGAACCAAGATGTCACCCAATGGCAAAATTTAAGAACTAAGATGGCGGTACAACTAATAAAGGACAAGGATTTCTATATGGAGATGATGAAGGAAGGAGATAGGCACGACAAAGAACTAGAGTTCAAAGACTTTGTTGCGCGTGTAAAGTGCCGAAAGGGATTGAAGACAATCGGATCCAAGTATTGGATGACAATACCTAAATGTGGATATCTCTTAGCGGACGCTTTGAATTGCGTGGTACATTTCTTTGTTCCTCCTAAGTATGGACATTCTAATACGTTTACACCTACAAGGACGGTTTGCGATGAATCGGTTAAAGATAGAAGAATTGTTATGGCATTTGTGAATGAGATGCATTTTATCGGTTTAAGAGTAAAGAGGATTGCCCATTACCTCCGTTGGCTGGTTGGAGCGATTATTCCCAACGAATCATTGTAACGATTGGTTGAAACAATATGAGACCAACATGTTGGATTGAGATCGCGTCATGAAGGTGGATTTCCCGGAAGGCCTACTGGAATTGGTTCCCTCGGATGATGAAGATCAATGATTGTTATGTTTGAAAGATGTATTTTGGAAAGCCCTATTTGTACATGTTTTTTTTGGAATTTTGTGGAAAATACTGTGAAGTCTAAAGCTATAATCGGTAGTTATATTTTTAATATATCAACCGATTATACAAGCTTTTGTAAACAGACTCAATCAATATTATAATCGGTTATTAACTTTTTGAATTTATCTTACGATTAAAAGCTGACAAAACAACTGAAATTTTTTTCCCAGAATCGGTAGATTACATATTATATAAACATCCGATTGTCACCAAACTCTGACAAAAAATAAACTGTAAATTTTTCCCAGAATCGGTAGACAACATATTGAATAAACTTCCGATTGTCACCAAAGTCTGACAAAATAGGTGAAAATCTTAGAATCAGACAACATTTGCATTAACTTCCGATTGTCACCAAAGTCTGACAAAAAAGCTGAAAATCTTCCCAGAATCGGTAGACAACATACTGCATAAACTTTCGATTGTCACCAAAGTCTGACAAAATAGGTGAAAATCTTCCCAGAATCGGTAGACAATATAAAATAATAACTTAGATTGTAACCATCAATCAACATTTATCTTTATTACGACGGACTTGAGAGAATTCATAACTTCCATCATAAGTGAATTCTTCACCCTTTTCCACTAAGTCTTGTCTTTTTGCGAGTGTCTCCTATATAAACAAACATAAAATAATGTCAACTTCGTTTTAGTAAGAAAGATTAAACACCGAGCGTTATACTTACAAATTGTTGGATCGACAAGCTTAAGTGGCTAGTGTTAAACATCCTCTTTTGTATCGTTATGTAATCATTTACACCTTTTTGGACAAGTCGGAAACGATCATGAACTTGTTGGAGTGATCTTTGCTTTGGATTTCCATACTCTCGCACAAATTGGCTATATACCCTCGCCCAAAAGACTTCGGGTGTTAACCTTCTGCTATGACATCTTCACGTCTTGTTTCACGATACCATGTTTTCACAATGACCAAATCTTCATCTGCGTCAAGCGTTGCCATGCTTGTAAGTTGAGATATAGAATGAATTCAGAGAGTAGACGATGGAAAATCTATTTGTAGAATACACAATGCTATATATGTGTTGTTTGGTGCATAAATAAGAAGAGTTTACCCTCCTTATATAGATGAGAGTCCCCCAACGTCTTTTTTTTTTTGAAAATATGGCCGTTGATGCGTACTTTTACAAGACCATCTTTGAAATTGCGTACAATTATTACACACAATCGGTAGTAAATGTTTGAACAAAGCACCCGATTATTCGTAATCGGTAAATATGTATTGTTATATACTTCCGATTATAGGATGTTTTGTCAACAGAGTTCTCAGTTTCATTAGAGTAGTATAATCAGAGGTTTCTCAATATGTATTATCTACCGATTGTGTGTGGTTTCGAGGCACGGCTAGTTTCTTTTGAACGAACTAGCCATTTGGAGTATAATCGGTAGTTAGATCAACAATTAAAACTTCCGATTTTCATAAATATTTTGAAATTCATAACAATATCACCTACACATCATCATAATTTTACATTGAACTCCCTCAATTCTATTACAAGGTATTGTGATTAGCGTCGTGGACGTGTTGGACGAGTCCTAAACGGATTAAATCTTTCCATCGCCCTAAGGATTCTAAAATGAGCTTCATAACGGAAGCTTGATCTTTTCCATCTCCGCCATTCCCAGAGATCGTTCTATAACCTCATCATTGGTTTCACCCCTCAATCGATATTGATTCACAATATAAGTTAAATGGACGAATTCTTGGACGTGTCCATTTATTGAACCAACTCGGCAGAAAAGATCAGCGGAGTGACGGTTGTTTGGAGTTACCGGTGTCGTCGCAGAATTTTTCGTGAATTTTCCCCAAATAACTCATACTCATTATGCCTCCTACCCTACGTTCTTCTCCTCGTCTCGGATAGAATTGAACATAGCGCCTACATAAAGATAAATCTTCTTCGATCGTGAACTCCGTAGGATTAATGAATGGTTGGGCCATTATGTTGAAGATGATGTTGGAGAGAGTTTAAAGGTATTTGTGTTCCATAGAGAGTAAAAGGATACAATCCTTATATAGAGTTTAGAGTTCAACGGCTCTTTATTTTGTTAGGGCAAGCTGTATAATCGGTAGTCAAATGAAGTATTTGAACTTCCGATTATCTGATTGCTAAATTTTGTTTTTGTAGAAATGTCATTTTTTTCGAATTTGGGAACTAGAATAATCGGTAGCTAATAACCTACCGATTATACAGTTGGCCCAAATTTTGTTTTTGCAGAAATGTCATTTTTTTCGAATTTGGGAACTAGAATAATCGGTAGTTAATAAGACTTCGGATTATACAGTTGCCCCAAATTTCTTTCTTGGCGAAATCACCAATTTTGGGAATTTAGGATCTACTATAATCGGTAGTCTCTTGAGGTTATTTCCCTTCCGATTGTTATAGAAGCCAGATGCGAGTTTGGCACAAAATCGATATTAATCGGTAGTATAATATAGTTACTAAGCTTCCGATTTCTTTATAATAATCGGGCACAAAATAGCTTCCGATTGTATAAGGGCATTAACGTATTCTCCGCGTTTTTGGACATCCCTTAACGGTGTATATGGGTTGGGAATAAAAAAATCGCCCCTAATTCTTTTGGGGTCGCCCCTAAAAGTGCCAGGAAAAAAATCTTGGTGCAAACTGTTGCTTAAGTGTATTCATGTGTTGGTAGTGAATTTGTTTTTCTTCCGTTGCACTTTGTAGAAACTCTATAAATTAATGATGTCGGGACCATCAAAATTTATTAATTAAGCAAGATATTAATTTTATTTTATTTTTTATTTTATTTTTTTTAAATAATAGATTAAAAAAAAGATATTAATTAACCGATAAATTATTCAAAAAAAAGATATTAATTAACCGATAAATTAATAATTAATAATTTATATATCAATTAATACTTTATTAACTTATAGATAAATTTCATATCAAATAATTAGTTTGTATGCAAACAAAATACCATATCATATATTTTATATTTCCTATGTAAATACATTATCAATATCAAATCATATTTTTATAAACACAATATCCAATCATATTTTTTATTTCCTATCTAAACACAAGTTTCGACAACTTGGATGAACATACAAATAGTTAAATCACTCAAGACTTGCAAAATTTAATCGAGAAGTTGGGCTATCGCAATTCAATGAATGTCGAAGATGTCTTAAATTATCCAGAAGAATATGAAGTTACACAGTTGTTAACCGATGAAGAAATAATCGAGAACGTTATGGGAACTGATAAAGATGTGAAAGAATATGATGAAAGTTTTACGATAGATCCCCCTTCACGAAACAAGGATATTAAAGTGGCAATCACATTGAATAATTTCTTGCTGAGCTATGAGAAAATAACACCAAAAATTCTTACAATGATAAGAAAAATTAGAGATGAAATTCAATGTGATATTGATTTTAGCAAAAAAAACAGAAGATAATTAAATCATTTTTCAAAGAGTCTTTGTAAATCATTAATGTATTTAATATATATATATATATATATATATATATATATATAATGCATTATTAATTTATATTTCATATGGGGCCTATATAGGTAATCAAAAATGTATTATCTTATAAATTTAGCGAATTATTAATTTGGCACGTTGTCCCCACTAGGAATCGCCAAAAAAATATTATTTAAGAGATTTTATTAAATAATCGAGTATTAATTTAAAGAGTTTCTACTATATTTTGTTTTTCGAGTGTCGTGCCAGGGGTTTGGCCTTGTTAATTGGGTTGAAAATCAACCCATTAGAAAGAGAATTTTCTGGTCTCTGTCACATCAACATTACTCGAAATATTTGTCACTTCCAAGTACTCCAATGATTCCAAAGATATTCAATACAGCATCATCGTTGTTGAAGATCTGTAGCCATAACAATGAGAAAAAAATAGCTCTCAATCATTATTACACAGTGTCATAGTATTATTACATAGCATCAAAGTTCAATTGTATCACAATTTCGACAACAATACTATGGTGATATGTATCACTCTCCCTTAGTCAATACTTCATCTCACATGAAAACCACCCCCTTACATAATGATCTGAAAACCATATGTATTTGTAGTGTGAACTACACATTAATTCTCCCCCTTTTTGTCAATAAAATTGGCAAGGGAACGAAAACTAGTGGGATCCTAATGAAATTCCATAAAGACACTTCATGACCAAAAGAAAGCGCATATGAACTTTTAAGATGCAATCATATAGCCGAAACTAAATGCATTCATCAGGGAGTTTATAAAGATACAAGATAACCCCTATAATATTCCACAGCCGCACTCCCCACAAAGATTTGGCAATTAAGAACAAGTTCAATTAAGAACTCTCCCCCATAAAATGTCATTCCCGAAAGAACAACAAGAGCGACCTTACTTTCACAAGAAAATAAGGATTTCTTTGGACATTAAAAAATCACATGAAACATGAATTTGTATCCAAAAACTCGATTAAATTAACCACAAGAGAACCTATGATTAATTCAATCGGAAATGCTCACATAACAGAACTTACGGAGCCGCACAGTATTTACATAATAATATGGATCAGGGAAGATCAATACTGCGGAATAAACAAAGATTCATTCTATCTCTCATCATCATTTGCACAATGACATACAATAGATTTAATCTTTGTAAACAAAAGCTCATCCTATCTTCCATCAATATTTACATAATGACATAATAGGCTTATCTTTTGTTTATCAAATGTTCATTCAATCCTTTATCAATACACTAGGTCTCAACCCGTGCCGTAACGGCACGGGCAAGGATATGTGTTTCAAATGTATCCATCGATTCATACATGTCATAATTGTCTGACCGATCAATTCAGGTCTAAATGTTTTGAGGAGTTGGTTAATAAACATGTCTTTATCCTCGAATATTTTAATATTGTGTATGTAAGTCATACAACCCTTTGGGATAGACATATTTAATTGTTAGAGAAAATCCTATGGACAGCGGAACATTACTTCGTTCACTACTTCAAAAGAATATCATCAAAGGTCATTCACCAAACTTGTAACAAAACTAAAAACACCTAAAATTACTATAAAATCAATTAGATTAATCTTGCAAAATCTGTTAGCATAAACATTTAATTTTTCTCTTTGATATAAATTGTTGGGTTCCCAATTTACATAGATTTGTGTTTATTCATTTTCCTAAAATTTATAATAATATTTAATTCTTGATCAATTTCTTTTCTTGTCTCTTTACCTATTATCATGAACTATTTCTCAAGCATGCATAATTACACGAAATTGGGGAGAAATGACAAAAACAGAAATCATGACAAGAAAAGGGAAATAAAGAGAGATGTGAGAAACTGAATCGATTACAATTAATTCATGCGTAGCCTTGCATAATCCCATGAAGTAGGGGAGAAATAATGACAGAAACAGGAACCATGACAAAAAAAGGGAATAAAGAGAGATGTGAGAAACTGAACGGATTACAATTAATTCGCGTGTAGCCTTGTGTTTGGTCAATTTTTTTATAGGTTTCATTTTCTTCCTGCCCCATACCCGGCAAATCTTAAAATCATAATATCATCTTTTTTGGAAAAATTGGCCTTTAAAATTTGTTTTAATTTTAAAAAATAAATAAAAAATTAATTTGAAAACTAAAATCAAATTAAAAGAAAAAAAAAGAAAAATTAATCAAGGGTGACTAAATAATTTACCTATCTTAGGACATCTTTTCTCACCCTACTACCACTACTTCTTCCACCACCACATTATCGTCACCACTCCACCAGTCTCACCAATACCCACCACCATTATCCCCACCTCCGATTCACCACCACCACCCACCATCACAACCACCATTAGTGCTTAATTTACCTATCTTAGCACCCATTTTCTCACCCTACTACCACTACTTCTTCCACCACCACATTATCGTCACCACTCCACCAGTCTCACCAATACCCACCACCATTATCCCCACCATCACAACCACCATTAATGCTTACATCGATATGGTTAATATCAAATAAATTTATTATGTATCAACAAAAATATATTCATTTGATTAATTAAAGAAACATTTATTATGAAATATCAATTGAACATTTATTATTAAATTTTAATTAAATGTGATCATTTATAGCGGTAGATTTATGTTAAGTATACATTTGATCGTTCTTTATCTAGCCTAACTTTTCCAAACTTTATTTTGTATTCTGGAAATCTATTCAATTTTATTTTAATACTAAAAACCGTGATTTATTCGATTGGGTGATCTCATTTGGGTGATCCAGCGGTCATGATCATATTGTCTTATATAATTTTTTATCCTCCTCAAAATATTTGTGTTTTGTCCTTACCAGTTGTGCTAAAAACAACCAACTACATCTATCACAATAAAATGTTGCCCATTTTGTAAAGACACAAAACTATTATTGTCCACTACTATTCACTAACACCCACCACCGTACGCAAAAACCAGCCAGACCCACTATTTTTTCCACCAACACTAATGTTACCAACTCAACCACTCACAAATATCCGCCACTGTATCCACCACCCACTGCTTCTTTCACTACCACCATTAAAAATTATTAATATAATTTTTAACCCAGGTCACTGTAGTACAATGGTAAAGTCATTGGGTGATGATACCAGTTACATGAGTTCGAAACTCTACAGCAACAAATTCTTTACCGATCAATATATATACATAGTTTTTAAAAAACTTATTTATTAATAAAAATATGTATTTATTAGATTCATTAAACGAACATTTATCATGAAAAATTAATTAATCATTCATCATGAGCAATTAATAGGACACTAATTAATAAAGTATTTATAATGGTTAGTTAAAAAAACTACGACCGTAGATTTATCCCTCCTAGACAAATCTCGGCCGCTCTTTATCTAGCCTAACTTTGCCAAGCTTTGTTTTGTATTCTAGATGCATATCGACATATGAAAGACTTAACTTTTGACCACGTATGGGACAATCATTGTTCACGAACGCAAACACACCTATATCCCATAAAAAATTGCAATATATAAAACCATAAATATTAATACTGCAAAATCATCTTCCAAACAACTTAGAATTTAAATAAATAAATCTAAAAACATTGAAGATGAAAATCGTTGGACATAGCTTTATGTAATCACAATAGTGACTATTCCAAACCCTAGTAATCCTTCTAAAAAAATACAAGAATAAAATTCTCTTAAGAAGTTTCCTAGACATACTCAAAAAAATAAAAAAAAAATAAAAAAGGGGCTATTTTGCGTTTCCTCCCCTCTCAAGATCGCTAATTAGCGTTTCCTCCCCTCGTTACCTTTTCCATCCAATTTTCTGTTAGCCGAGTCAGCACAATTGTACACGTCGAAAAAATATGCACGTGCAAAACGAAGTACCCGAAATACCCTCATTCACTAATTTAATCTAAAGGTGTTAGATAACTTGAGAAAATGAATGGTGAAGATTCACAACACAAAAGACTATATCTTTTCTTCCCCGTACATACTCGGGTTCAAGCCGTAGAACATACTCCTAACCAAGAAACCGAGTTCTTACACTGTCAATGGTGGTTTAACATTATAGTCCAATACCTGCAGCAACTAAAATCAAGATGAATTCGTGGATATCAATTGTATTGTATAGGCAGTAAAGAACAGTTATATCCCAATTAAAACCAAAGAAAAATCCCTAGTTCCCCCAATTAAAATATTTAAATTCCCTTGATTTTACTTCTTGCGATTCTCTCACTGTTGAAGAAGATAATTTATCTAATTACAACTTTTAGGATTTGCAGAATCAGCGATGGGAAAAACATTTTGGGGGAAATTTAGGGTAAAGAATGTATGTGTTATAATGAAATTAGGGAAATTTGGGAGTTCTTCATCTGGCTCGTCATGAATCGATCTTCATCTTAAGAATCGAATGATTAATTTTGGTGTCGTTGTTGCGGATTTGGGTGGATTAATTGAAGCATGAGATGCACCAACTGGGAGACTACAAACTTCTCGACCGTCATCAATTTGTGGCCACAAAAACGTTTACTGATCTGTTAGTACTATCATCCATTGATTTCTTCTCTTTATAGATTTGTTCTTTGCATACCCTATTTCCCTTGTTAGTACTGCTTATGTTCATCGAAGCAAGTCTTGTATTACCAAATCAAATTGGAATTATCAATAGAAAATTTTGATCTCTCCTCCAAGCAAGCAGTTCATATCTCCTTGCCAAATCTATCTTTGTCGATTTCTTCCCAGAGCTTAAGGATGGCGACACCCTGTTTAAGTTATCAAGATGAGCAGAGAAACCAAAATCGGCGCAATTGTTAGAGAAGAAGATAAGGGTATTTTAGGAAATTCGACGAATTTACTTTTATATATGCCACCTGTGCAGTTGTGCTGACTTAGCTAACTGGAAATTGGATGAAAAAGGTAACGAGGGGAGGAAACGCTAATTTCAATTTATTTGGGGAGGAAACGCAAATTAGCGATCTTGGGAGGGGAGGAAACACAAAATAACCCATAAAAAAATGAAGTAATTAAAAACAACTCAATCGATGAGGCACAAAGATCTAGTCAACATATTCATCATCAGAGACCATAAGAGTGGCTTGAATCTTATCCGTGTCGTCCTTGATATCCGAAAACTTAGTGGCAATCGCAAGTAATTATTTTTGTACACAATTTACCTTGCCACTAATCTTACAAACATCTTTGTGAATTCAATGAAGAAGATTCATGGAAGAGGAATCACATGATCCATCAAGTGTGTCGCTTATTTTTCTTTCGTAAGCATTTTCCTTCATACGATTGAAGGTACAAGGGCGGAAAAGCTTGGGAGTGCCAATGGAGTTCCCAATCAGATCTATAGACAAAGTGCGACAAATTCGCTCAATCAAGCAAGGATATCCTAGCTTCTTGTTGGTAGATATCATCGACAATATTTGATATATGATAAACCCACAAATATCGAGACTTTGAGTTTCCAACACAAGAAAATAGACCAATTCCGTAAACTCACGACTCCAACGAGAATTCTCAATCGTGGAGGGACAAAGATTAGATATACCAAGTTTACCAAAGGAAATTAGAGCAAAACTACGATTATTAGTAGGAAACTTTCCCATGTTCCAATCAACACTCTTACCACCTAAACCAATAGAGATGTTTTCATAAGAAGGTCGTTCACGACTAGGTCTTGGAAGTTGAAAATTCCCAAGAGGAATATTAGTAATTGTTGAAATCAACTCTCCAGTTACATGAATCCTTTGTTTATTAACCATGGTCTTGAATTCCATGTCATTATGATTAGCATCATAGATGTTAGCATAGAAGATTCTTGTAAGAGTGTCAAAACCTTCACCAAGACCATCAAAGATATTTCCAAGCTTGAATTTCTCAAAAAAAATTAAATCTTCTTTATGTCCACTATTGAAATCCAATTTCTTTTCAAGAATAAATCCATTAGATGAAATCCGTTCAAAAACTTCAGCGCAAGAATCATTGATGTAGGAGCAGAATATCGCGACATCAATACTTTGCGAGAGTAATAAACGGCTACATTGCGAAGGCGTCGCAAGTAAGAAATATAAATGACGCAATAGATGACGAAAGCCATAACGTGAGAAAAGTGTGAAGACTTGGCAATATTTAGGAGTGTCGTGATAGGGTGTAGAATACATCCTATTTACTATCTATTGTTTATGCTTTCTTTGCTATTTTTCTTGTAAATTATGTATTTTACGCTTGTTTTGAGTTTTATAGCTACTATGGAGTCACACGGAGGAAAAAAAGAAGAAATCACTCAATTTGAACCAAAAGGCCAGAAAAGTCATTTCACAGGCGAACACTATCTGGAGCCCAGTCAAGGTTAAAAGGTGACTCAAATTACTAAAGAAAGGACAGTTCTATTTTAAGGGGCTGCCAAACTGGGTAGCCCTTATCCAGAAACATAGTGATGTTATCAGTTGGTAAAATGGATGGGTTATGTCCATGGATGTTGAAACCCAAACCTATAGACCCACACCCGTACCCGGATCCATGCCCGAGTCCGAACCCAATCAATACCTAAACCTAAAATCGAGAGAAACCATCTCTCATTCATTTCACCTCTTTCCCCTGAAACTGAACAGCAGCCATGACCGCTAATGAAACTGAGAGAAAATCGACGATGGTTTATGGCTGATAATCGAATCAAGAACACAACAGAGATGGGTACCCTGGTTGACAACGATTGAGCAGGTGTTGGTGGTAATGGATTACAGATCGAGAAGCTTGAATCTTCAACTAAGAAATCAAAAATCGAATTAGGGTTCCTTAGTGATGGATGAAAATAGGGTTTTATTATGATTCGAAGAAGCGGAAATGATGAAGAAGTAGAGAAGAATTGGAAGTAATGTTGATGGTTTTAGCATTGTGAAACCAAGTGAATCGAGATCGAGAATGGGTTGGTGGTCTTTGTGAGACGGGTTTGAATTTGAATTTGTAAGAGGAGGAGCGATGGGTCTGTGGTCGCACTAAGAAATGCTAAAGAAATTGGTAGAGTGGATTTGGTGGTGTTGCCGACTGCTGCCAGGGGATTGTTGAATCTGTGAAGATAGTGGCGCTGTCAAGAACCAGCTGCAGATGCTAATGGTGGTACGAGATGCGATGCTCTTAGCATTCGATTGAGCTAGTGGATTTGAAGATATGGTGGAGTCTTGAATGTTTGTGAAGGTGGTGGTGTTGAGCTGATGGTGGCCGATTCCCAGGTTCGATTCGTTCTTCGTTGCTTGCGGTGTTTGATTGAGCTCGAGTCTGGAAGGAAGGGAGAAGTTTAAGTTGGGATTTGAATGTGATGGCAATGAGCTGGGAACTGAGCTGAGTTGTTGCTACTGATTCTTAACTGAAGCTGATGATGAACAAATGTATGAAGTGAAGCTGTTGAACTGAAGCAGCTAGTGAGATTGATTACAGGTTCAATGTCAGAGTATGGGTTTGTCAAGATGCTGCTTCTGTACAGGGAACGATGGAGCATGGAATGAATTGTTCAATTAGATGAATGTCTAGGAAAGATGCAGGAATGGAGCTTAAATGAGGCCTGAAATTGGCCGGGAAGTCCTATAAACGATCAGAACTCGGCCGATTCTTTATTCGGCGAGTTAACCTCACCGCGACGACCGTTCCATCACCGATCCCGATGAGCCGAACGATCTCACTCGGGATTAAGACGGGGTGTGATCAAGCTGACTGCACCTCCCTTTGACCCTGTTGACTAACAGTTGACTGACGGTTTGACCTTTGACCGTTAGTCCTAACTGTGGACCGGACGGAATATTCCCTTACCGGAGAAGAATCTCAGATTACCAGCGGCGACGGATTCCGGTCAAATTTCGGCCATAATACCCGTTTTCCGGCGAGCCAAAAATTCCAGAATTTTCTATGGACTTCTCTCATGGGTGTGAAGACTTGGGCTTGGAATTGGATGGAGAATTTGGCTCAAATTTGGAAAGAGAAGATGAAGAGTTGAGGAAGACTTGAATTTGGAAATTGAATGGCTAAAGGAAAAGGATTCTATTCCTTGGAAGATTTGGAGAATATTGAAGCCTATAAATAGAGAAGTTTTCTACATCTTTTTCAACACCTCTCTACACATACCTCTCTACACACACAACACATTTCTTTTCTTATTCTTTGTGTGAACTCTTTAACATGAGTAGCTAATTTTATTATTGATTGAGGATGAATTCCTAGTTCTTAATATATGGTTTGAGTTTTGTTTCAATTCTATCTTGAAGTTTTTCACATGATTATCGTTTGTTTTTACTAATAGGAATGATCTTAATGACATTCATGGTTGATTGATAGATTGTTTGGGTGGCCAACTAAATTGATTTGTCGATTTAATCTAAAGCTAGTGAAAGTTAGGAGATAAGTAATCGTTTCTTGACTATTTGCATAAGTAGCAAACACGAGACCTTGCGGAGGGATTCCGTGGAGCAATTGTGTGTGAAAACAACGTTAGCAAGTAGACCTTGATCTAAGAGTCTAACTACTAATATTAACCTAATAAGTTCATAAATCTTAATGCGTTTATTTAAATTACATCTAGAGTGATCTACTACTAGGTGGTTTGGTAAATAGAATCCGGTAGTCGAGAACTTCCGTATCCCGTTGATACAAGGGATTTGGGGTTTAGCACGATCTAGCTGCTTTACCTACGGTTGGTGATAATTTGTGACTAATAACAAGTAGAAAAGAACATAACTTTAATCATTGTTTTGCAACGAAGAAGGATTCCTTGATCTTATCTCTCTTATTGATTTCTACTTTATCTTTTAATTGCTTTGTTTATTTTCTTTTGCTTTATACATCCCCCCTTTTGTGACAATTTTTAGAACTAGAATCTCTTGCTCCTTGTGGGAACGAACTTGACTTCCATTATATTATTTTTAATTGAGTGGAAACATTAATTAATTTGATTGCACCTACGACACGCATCATGTCGCAAGGAAAAACGTTTATAACACTCGCGACACTTCGCGAGTTATTCCCGAAATAAAGGATGGCAAATTTTGTCATCATCCATGTATTACCCTATATAAAGGGTTGAATTAGTATGTTGCGGGGGGTTCTTTTTGAATTGTTAAGCAAGTCATTAGGAGAGAGAAAATCTAGAGTGATTGTAATTTCTTTAGATCTGTTCTATCTATCCTTGTAAACATTTCAAGAAGATAATCAATAAAAATAGATAGTTATTCATCTTCAAATGGATTAGTAAAGTAAATTCTTGTGAGGGGTGTATTGTGGGATTTCCTGCAACTACATATGTGCTAGAAACAGGGAGAGAGTAGAAGATCAACCTTGTGAATTGAAAGAATCAGGAGTAATAAGAAAGAAATTTCGAATAATTCTCAACAATTTACTAAAATTGAGAAATGGCTAGAAGAAGGAATGCATCAGAACAACCAACGATTGTAAGGAGAAGTGGGAGATTAGTTGGAGAAAGGAGAAATGAAGTAGGTGAACCATCAAGGATAAATGCAAGAGATAGAGAAGAAGGTCAAATTCAACCACCAATACAACCACCAATTCAACCACCAATTCGGCCAAAGACCGAATAGAGTAATAGATTATGATAGAGTGAGCGTGCATACATGGAGATCGAGATTCTATGGAAGAAAAGACAAGAAGTGCAACAAGTGATGAATAATGGACAAGAGGAGAGAAATCGAGAAGAAATGGGAGAAACAGCTCATAGAAATGAAGAAATCGCAGCATTAGAAACATTGAGACAAACAATACATGAAGAAAGGCGTCTAGAAGCAGAAGAACGCGCAAATTTGACAAGGCAAAACCACGAATTAAGGATGGAAAATAGGAGGCTGCAAAATAGAAGATCGAGAAGTAATAATAGATCAAGAATCTTAAGAAACATTACCTGTAAAACGTTAATGAAGAAAATTTGGAAAGGAGCTAAGTTTTGGTGAAGGAGGTCGCGAAGGTAGAGAAACGATAGAAGATCGTTATATTCCACGTCCACGAAAATCTACTGAGAATGGTCAAAATGACGAAATCAAGAAAATAGGCAGCGTCAAGGGAAGAATGATCCAATTAATGAAGAAAATCAGGGAGAAGGAAGAAGAATATTGCTTGGGAGAGAAACACGAAGGAAACAAAAGGAAATTGAAGATGACATTGAAAAACATTATATTGAACAAGCACGTTTAGCTCGCGAGAGGGAAAGATTGAGAGCAGAAATGGAAGAACGGGGAATTGGAGGAAGCAGTTCGGCAGAACAATCATGATAATCGATAAAGAAGGAGCGAGCAAAATCGCAACAATAGAAATATCAACGAAGAATATGAAAGAGTACAAAGGAGAATTGGTAGACAACCAAGAAGAGAAAACGATAGATACAATGGTGTGCACATTCGCGAACGAGATGAAGGAGAAAGTCGCGAGAGAAAGAAGAGAAGAGAATGTTGAACAAGAAAATCAAGATAGACGTGAACGAGAAGGAGAGAAACGAGCTAAAAAGACCAATGAATCCGAACACTGAGGTAAATGAACAAATTTTAAGAGAGTTGGCGGAGATGAGAGGAATTTTGAATAGTAGAGGAGGTGGAGGAAGAAGACAATTGGATGAGGCAATCGAAGAAGCTGCAAAAAACCTTTTTACTTTAGAGGTGCAGTTAGGTGGGATACCCCCAAAATGCAATTTACCTGCGTTAACCAGCATTTTTGATGGAACTACTTGCGCAATACAACACATCAAAGCGTATGTAAGATGTATGTTACAATGGGAAAGTCATGACGTTATATTGTGCAAATATTTCGCATCAAGTTTAACGTGAGAAGCAATCGAAGTGGTTTGAAGGTTTACCAAGAAACACCATCACGTCATTCAACCATCTACAAGCTATATTCTTAGGGGCATACATAAGTAACAACTCCTCGCGACCGGGAATTGAAGATGTATTTGGGCTAAAACAAAGGGTTGGCGAAAGTTTAAGACACCTAACTGTGAGATGGAAGACGATGTGTAGCGAGATATTTTGGAAGAGTAGATGAAAGATATCTCATTTTATCATTTATAAACGCTATGTTCGCAACCAATCTGCTATATATCAAAATTTTTAGAGTCAAGAATACAATCACGATGACTGAGTCTGCGAGAATTGCAAGAGGAATATATTGCTTTGGAAGAAAGGCAAAATGAGGTGGAGTCGTACTCCGATTGCGAATACAAGTTCAAATGCTGCGAATGCGAGTTTTGCTACCCAGTTAATACACATAGTGGCGAGTACCTCGCAAGGGCAACAAGAGAGAGTGATAGATGATGGACAACCAAAGTTAGTAGCCATGGGAAGCCGAGATCAAGAAGAGTTTGAAAGAGAAAGAAATTACTACAAACCGTATGCAATAACAAAATTCTTAGACTTGATCACTCGCAAGAAACTTATGGAAGTCAAAAACGAGAATTATCATGGAGGGCAATGACGTCATAGAGTAGTATGGGAAGAAATCAAGATGCCACCACTGAATACTAGTGTGGAGAAAATCTGGGAAGCTATACTCCTGATGGAAAACATACCCGCACCATGGAACATGGGGAATGAACCACCACCAAGTGATAGAAGTCATGAATTCTGCTCTTACCACCGTTTTCATGGACATCTGACAAATGACTGCAGAAACATAAAAAGAATCATCCTTAGAATGATTGATCAAGGGAAAGTTTGAATCACTTTCTAAAAAGTGAAGAGAAAGTTCAATAAATTGCCACCACCACCATCAAAGGGGAAAGAAACGTTCGTAATAGAAGTGGGCGAAAGCTAAAAATTTATTTTGTAACTTCATTGTTCACTCATATCGCACAATTGAAGATTTTCATGATAATATACTCAGTAGGGTTTTTTGTGAGGGATGTTGATAATAAAGAAGTGATGAACATTGCGAGATGTCGCAGTTAAAAGAATGGCAAATGCAGATTATTTCTTTCAACGCATAAGAAATTGCGAAGGCAAAGAGACGACGACAACCCATTGGTTGTAAAATTTGAAATTAATCCAAAACCAGTAGATGGCGAAGACGATGAAGCAGAGAATTACCGGCGATCAATAGAATATTGATTGATACTGGAAGCTCAGTAAACATCCTCTTTTACCATACTTACAAGACTATGGGGGGAAAGGATGCAGAATTGATACCTTCAACATATAAGATATATGGTTTCAATGGCACAGCAAACAAGCCTAAAAGGAGAAGTTCATATGAGAATACCTGCAAGGATTATCTACCGATATTTGTTACAGTGTGGTCGATGTGGAATCCCCTTATAATGCATTGATTGGAAGACCATGGTTGCATGACATTCTCGGGTGTAGCGTCAACATATCATCGTGTATCAAATTTCTCATCCTAGTAGTGTGGGAATTATAAAAGGAGATTGGACGAGAAGGACAAAAATGCTATGAGATCGATGTGGAGAGCTGCGAAGAGAGAGCCGAGAAAAGAAAGGGTTGGAAGCAACATGCAAAAGATGAGAAAAGAAAGAAAGATTAATGGTGGATGCCATTGATGTAAGAGGAGAAGATACATTGCGAAACAAGTGCATGAAAACGTCGGAAATTATGATGGAAAGGAATCATTAAGAGATTTGAATGGTGTAGGCAAGAGAGTAGCAAGAGCAAAAAGTGTAAGAAGTGAATAATCATCAAAAGCAACAACAAAAGATTGTTCGCAGTAAGAGGAAGAAACAATAATTGAAGAAGAAATATGCGAGGATCTCGCCATTAAGAATGTATGACAATTTGATTGAAGAATTGAAAAACAAAAATGATTAAACAATGTAAGATTGTGCGATAGTTCCGCAAGCAAAATGAATGATTGAATGAATTAACAAGAATGAAAGAGTGAGTGAATGGGACGAACCTTTATGGCGTACACCCTAGTTCGCGAATGACATTTCGCAAGAGGCAAATGTAAGACCTAAAGTCGTCATATAAGGGGGCATCTCTTGACATGGCTCAAAGAAAAGGTTACATGGAACTCGAGTTATGAAGATTGGGGGCCCATGAAAGCCTATCCGGGGGAGAAACCTTGGATTTCCAACTATATATATATGGTTATACCCTGGTTGGACGCCCGAGGGTCTCTTCCAAGGAGTCAATGTATGCTCAAGGCGCCGGGGTACACGGTTGAGCCAAGAGTGCCAGGGGCATTTGAAGTGTCTCGGCCATTCTTGGCAAGTCTTGGTATATGTGATCGGTTGTCAGCCGACAAATATAAATTTCACTTTCTTACTCCACTAAAATAAATGTAGAATGTGATAGAAAGAGTTCGTATCCACAGAGAGGCTTATGTTGTTATGCAAAATTTCTTTCTTGTAACCAAGGGGGATGTTTTGATAATTCAAAGTAATTAAACTAATTTGAAAGCAAAGTAATAATAAAGATAATCAATAAGGAAAAGATATTGGTCAATGGATAGTTTCATTCACAAATATGTATTCTCAACAATGACTAGAATTGATAAATTAATCTCTCATTTACTAAAAGTCCTAGGATACCTTGATCGCAAGAATATCCCGCTAATTCCCTGATTTCATCACAACCACATTAAAAGATGCATATGTGAATTCTTCCTAGAAAGCAACCTAAAGTGTAAAAGCACAATTAAGTTTAACTCCCTAAAAGCAATATGTTCTCTGGAATAAGACTAATCAAGGTAATCAAAATGTGTAAAAGCACTAAATCGATTTAACCCAAGTTATGATTCATATGTGACTAGTAGGATATATCACTATAAGCACTACCCACATTTATGCTACTTAAAATCGTGGATAAACAACGTTTTCGTATTGAAAACCCTAATATAGCTCTAGATATGAATGCAAATCGGATTGATTCGGACTCAACCAAACAAACAATCAAATCATATATCAATATTAACAATGAATCATAAACAATAAACTTGAGACAAAACTAATTCATTGATTCAAAACTTATTTGTGAAATCCACTTATTATCCCATAACCAATAAATAGTATTTAGTTACTCATGGTATTTTGATTCAACATAATTATTATCATAAATAAAATGAAGAACATAAAAATAAATGAAAGCAAACCCTAGGCGTAGTTCTCTGCAAAAAGCTCCCGTAGAAGAATAATTGATTGATAAGATCAAAAGAATAGAAACTTCTTCTTTTTATAGCCTTCTCACTTTCCAAAATTAGGTCTTCAAAGTCCATCACCAAAAAGTCCACCAAGCCCATGAACCATGTGTGAGAAAAACCCATGTAAAAGTGTGCCAAAAATCGCTGTGGGAAAACTGGTGCACTGGCCGAATATGTCCTAATCCGGCCTAGGAAAATATTTGTGTGTGAGCAAAGTCCGCCCGGTCACCAGTCAACAAGTGAAAGTTAAACTGAGTCAGGTGAGTGAATCAGTGAGTCAAAATCAAGTCACCTAACTGACTCAAATGAATGAGTCTTATGCCAAGATTATTCCAACTTAGCAAACCAGACCATGTTGGGCCGTGCTTTGATTCACTCCGACCATGATGGCTGGAGTTTGTAACCTTCCCCGTAGCTCAATTGCTATAACTTCAACTCTAGCTGCTAACCTTCACTTGCCTAAATTTTCAGTCCCAAATTCCAACTCTACCTACAATATATCCAACAACAGCATCAATTGCACTCAACCATCATTTCCATCTCCCTGTAATAACCACCAGTTACTCATACATTTCAAAGAGCCCATTACAGTTCCAAAACCCATTGGTTTAACCCATACAGCCACCACCTGCAATTGCCTCCATCTCAGACTTGGCTGCATTATCAGCTCAGTCACCTGAATTAGCATCATTCTATCAGTTCCACTGTAATGCCCCTGTTGTAGCTTTCCTGCAATATCAACATCTATTCCACCTGCATCATTCCAAGTTGTAACTCCATGAATTCCATACCTTCACAGCCATATAACATAACCCTTGCTTTCTTCATTGCACTAGCAGCATCACCATCTCCCTGTGACTGCTCGCTCAACTGCAACTCCACACACCCAATGACACCTGCAATGAGTCACCACCAAATGCAGGCTTCCTTCACCTCAACAGACACTCCAACACCAAAGATTCCTTTGCTCCAGTCCATCTTTGCGATCTTCGCAGTCTATAGTAGCATCACCTGTAACAAAGTACCACCACAAATTGCAGCTGCAACTATTATGCATCATTACAACCACCCCTAATATCTGCTCTTCTCTCATCCCTTGAACACAGCCGCAAATCTCTCCGGCCATGCTTCAGTGACACATTCAGATTCATATAATTTCACTAGCGGCGCAAACAACTATATCACTTCCACATTCCATTAAGTCATACCAAGTCACCAAGACTCGCATCATCTCATCATTCCGTTGCCATCTATTACACGTAAAACCCATTCAATTCCATCTCCATAAGTCGTGCCTCCAATTGCGGTTCTGCAACAGATCCAACACATAAATTACCGGCTTCAATCACCGGTCCTAAGGCCTCCTACAAATTTCCTTCACTCTACGCCTTATTTCCAACTCAACATACGTGCCATAACCTCCTTTCTCTGCCTTGAAATCTTCAACCTCATAGACCCATAACAACACATGTTTTGACTCAAAATTGACCCCGTTCAAATTCAAACTTGAACTCAAAGCCACCACAAGACAAAGCCACGAATAATGCCTTCGAGAAATCATTCATAAATTCGGTTGTCCATCTTTCCAATTCATACGCCACAACCTCATAGCCCTTGTGATTCCAAACTCTTCTCTTCAAATACGAGTTGAAGCAACCCACCTCCGATTTTAACATCAATTTCTTCGTAGTGACCTCGGATTCTTGAGATTTAAGCAAATACCCACGTTTAATCAACCCTTGAACCAAACATTAACATCACCAAATTCTTAAATTGACCATCCTCAGCAAAACCCTAACCTCTCTTAACTGAAATTTTGAATCTCACATTTGTTCTTCATCAGTTCATATTCTCTGAGATCTCCTCCATCACTGATATCAACAGCAACCAATTGCTTATGTGAACAGCCATCATCGATCCCTGGTTCTTCTTCATTTTCTCAATTCTAATGGAGCCGCCATTTAGTTTCTCACTGCTCTCGATTTCAGATGAAGCTTGGAAGTAAAAGAAAAACATTCCTCTTAAAATTAGGGCTGTAATGATGAGAAGTGCTATAAGCACCCAAATGAATTGATAAGGCGGCCACTTTAGCAAGCTAGCTCAGCTGGCCACCCTTCTCCATATATAGACTCCGCATATCCTTCGCCTGTGAAATGACTTTTCGCTCATTTCGCCCCAAATGACTTTTTCTCCTTCTTTCGAGTTCCTCCGCTAACAGCAACCGTCCCTTATTTCTCATATTCACTTCTTTCCTTCAATTCATTCATCACTAAAGCAGTCATGCTTTTCAGACAAAATTCGCATCACTAAAGCCGACAAACTTTTCAGATAGGGATGAAGAAATAAAAGCAAATATGAGAAATAATCGCCTCCAATAACATTTGCACCTTTTGCCTTGTTTCTTCTTCTTTTGCTCCAAACGACTCCAAAGTACCTAACAAACTCAAATTCACACATAAGATACATAATTTACATGAAAACTCGAAAAGAAAGCATAAATACTAGATATAAAATTAGGTGTTTATCACACCTATCAAATTCCCCCACACTTAGACTTTGCTAGTCCTCGAGCAAATCAAACAAAACAATTCTAAAACAAATACATACAACTCCGTCTCGTTGAGGCTACGGTCACTTTAAGCATAAATAACAAGCCTTTGAACCCCTAGGTGTCCCTAGTGGACGAGTTTTAGTCTCGTGAAGGTTTACAAGAGGTCTGCCTACAAAACCTATATTTCAAACTCCATCTATTTGTGACAAATCAATGAATGAATCCAAAATGACTACAGGAGGAGGTACCTTGCACAAATTCAGTTCATATTCAAGTAAATAAAGCTTAAATTAGATAGTCGAACAAGCCACAATACTCGGAAACTAACAAACCACAATCACAATGAGAAGATAAAGAAGATGGATATAGATGTAGATGTTGGCGAATGTTCACAAGTGTTCGATGTTTCCCAAATCTGTCTGAAGGTCACTACTAAGATGAACCTATGCAACCTATTGGATTGAGTTCTTGGTCAATTCTAGAGTTAACACACTTTGGCATATACAAGGGAACCAAAGTGGTCAACAAACTTATTTCTACATCAACTCGCTGGCATATACAAGGGAACCAAGAGTGACTTTATTCAACAATAATAATAATATTTTCTTTTCTTTTTCTTTTTCACTTTTTTTTTTTTTTTTTTAGACGGCATGATTAGATCTTTTGGATCCAAGCGCATGCTTCTTGTCAGCAAGTACATGATAGTTTCCTTGGATCCTGCATTCCACGCTTGTTTGGCGGCGGAGAGACAGGGACAACGTTTCACACATACTGCTATCCAAGTGTCATTTTTATTCCATTTGGTCTAATTGGTCGGTCTCTTTTTTTTTTTCTTTTTCTTTTCTTTTTTCTCTTTCTAGCAACTCAATCACTCTAATCATCCTAGCACCAATAACAACTCGATTTTTAGTGACCCACCAAAGCACTTAGAGAACAATAGAAAAATATGGAAAAATAAAAATAGCATGTGATATGGTGATATTCCGAGATATGGTAACAACTATCATATAATTTATGATTTCATGAGCTATGTTCGTCCCTTTTAGTTAATTGGTTCCTCATCTCCTGCAATCAACATGGTTCCATCCACTAATGGTGTCATCCTAAAAGCACAAGTTTCTAGATTTCGGAGTTCAAAAAGCACAATTTTTTTTTTTTTTTTTTTTTCTTGGTTTTCTATTTTTCTGATTTTTTGTTTTGTTTTTTTTTTCTTTTAACTAAAAGCATAAAATAAACTAAAACAAACTATACAAACATATAAATGCTCCCCCACACTTAAACTTTACATTGTCCTCAATGTAAAATTGAATCATCTAAAGAAGGTTCAAGGTGGGAAATTCCGCAAATGATATGCAAAAACAAGAAAATAAAGATAAAATGCTTAAAAATAAAAAGATAAAGGTAAAGATAAAGATACAAAACCGGTGGGATGCCTCCCACTTAGCGCTTGGTTTAAAGTCGTCAGCCCGACTATCTCCTTGCTTGCAAAGCCTTAGCTAGGGTCCCATACGTTATGGACACCCGAATGAACATCACTTGGATACCGCATGACTTCAAACATGTTGAAGCGAATTATCTCCTCATCAAACTTCATAGTGAGTATTCCCGTCCACATCAATGACGGTTTTAGCCGTCTTCATGAAAGGTCTCCCAAGCGGCGGGGGTATGGACACATCCGAACCATCATCCATTTCTAGAACACAAAAATCACTGGAAACACTAGTTGGTTCACCTGCACAAGGACATCCTCAATAATACCCCTAGGGTAGACATTAGAAACGATCCGCAAGTTCAAGCACAATATTAGTTGGTTTCAATGGACCCAACTTTAAAGACTTATAAATAGATCTTTGGCATGATATTCACGGATGCTCCTAAGTCAAGCATAGCCTTACCAATCTTTGTATTACCAATCTCTACGGGTATAGTGAAACTAGGATCCTTGCATTTGGGTGGGAGTTTCTTTTGCAAGACCGCCGAAGCGTTTTCCCCCACACTCATAACCTCATTAGGTTAGCTTTTTCTTCATTACACAAGTCCTTCAAAACCTTCGCATATTTTGGAACTTGCTTGATAACATCAATGAGTGGAATTTTTACATGAAGCTTCTTGAAGATATCTAAAATCTCCTTTTCTAGTTCCTCCTTCTTAGAACTTGCAAATCTGCGAGGAAAAGGCATAGGAGGAACAGAAGTAGAAATAAGAGTTTTAGAGTTGGAATTAGGTACCTCGAAGTTTGGGGAAAATCAGCATTCTTTTCCTCCAAAATGAGTTCCTTTTGGGTCTCCATATCACCCACATCAACAATTTCAAAGTTGCACAAGTTGTGTACCGCTTCTCAATGTAATAGCACTAACATTCTCTCTTGGGTTGATAGGTTGAGACGGAAGTCTCCCACTATTTTGTGCCTTCAAATTGTTGATATCAATCGCCATGGAAGCCACTTGAGTCTGCAAATCCTTGATAGCACTCTTAGTTTCTTGTTGGCTTTCTTTGAACATGATAGAAATACCTTGCATCATTGCTTTAAGCTTTTCATCGATGTCGAACCTTGGTTTTGCATTGGTTGTTGTTATTCTTTAAAATGGTTGTTGTTGTGGTTGAAACCCGCTCGGGCGGTTGAAAGTAGGTTGTGAAACCGCACCTTGATTGTTGGCATAGCTAAAGTTGGGATGATCTCTCCATCCTGGATTGTACGTGTTTGAGTAGGGATCATACCGTCTTTGCTGATTTGGAAAGACCGCATTAGCTTGCTCCAACCCTTCACCATGTGAAGGTAAAATAACCGCAGCCATCCTTTGCATCATGTGCTCCATATTATCCATCCTTTGCTCACGGTGTGATGATGATAAATCACTAACTTCATGCACTTTCCTAACCATTGGTTCACCTCTTGTGTAGAATTGCTGCGAGTTTGCATCCATGCTTTCAATCAAATCAGTAGCTTGGGCCACCGTCTTGTTCACTAGTGCACCACCACCCGCAGCGTCTAGAAGATATCTATCACTTGATTGGAGACCTTCGTAGAAGTACTGGATTATCATAGCATCACTGAATTGGTGGTGTGGACAGCTTGCCACCAATCTCTTGTACCTCTCCCAACATTCATACAATGATTCTCCAACATGTTGCTTTATTCCACAAATCTCTTTGCGAATTTGAGTGGCCTTAGACGCAGGAAAATACCTCTCTAGAAAGATTTTCTTCAACCGTTCCATGTAGTGACACTTAGGGTGGCAAACAATACAACCAATCCTTAGCGCTATCCATCATAGAAAATGGAAAAACTTTCATCATTGCACCATCGGCCGGTCTCGCTGGAAGCATAGCCTTGACAATGGTATAGAACTCCATGAGATGCTTGTTTGGGTCCTCATTCGCCATACCATGAAACTTTGGCAACTCCCTAAGCAGCCCCGGCTTGATCTCGAAAGTTGAGTTTGTTTGGATACACCATTGTTGTGCATCAAGCCTATGAGAAGCCAAATCCTTGAGTGTACGGTTTGCATTGTCACCCATTGCTTCTTCCTCTTCAATTAGTGGTTCTCCTACGAATGGAACCTCTTGTTCTTCTTCTAGTTGTAACTCTTCTTCCTCTTCTCGATGAAGAGCTTCGTGTTCTACTTCCGAGACTTGTTCTTCCGTTGTGTCTTGACTTGGTTGGAGTATTGTGCCTCTTCGAGTAGCTATCCCGCACCTTGGATAATTCCAATCTTTAGAAGCCAGGGATTAGTTCCTGAAAAACAATTCTCGCAAAACAAGTGAGAAACAAGACAATAAACGAAAAGCAAGTATAAAAGCAAAAATTGTAAAAAGAAACTAAAAACTTAATAACAAGCCGTATGCCTCCCCGGCAGCGGCGCCAAAATTTGATCGGTTGTCAGCCGACAAATATAAATTTCACTTTCTTACTCCACTAAAATAAATGTAGCATGTGATAGAAAGAGTTCGTATCCACAGAGAGGCTTATGTTGTTATGCAAAATTTTCGGTTTCTTGTAACCAAGGGGGATGTTTTGATAATTCAAAGTAATTAAACTAATTTGAAAGCAAAGTAATAATAAAGATAATCAATAAGGAAAAGATATTGGTCAATGGATAGTTTCATTCACAAATATGTATTCTCAACAATGACTAGAATTGATAAATTAATCTCTCATTTACTAAAAGTCCTAGGATACATTGATCGCAAGAATATCCCGCTAATTTCCTGATTTCATCACAACCACATTAAAAGATGCATATGTGAATTCTTCCTAGAAAGCAACCTAAAGTGTAAAAGCACAATTAAGTTTAACTCCTAAAAGCAATATGTTCTCTGGAATAAGACTAATCAAGGTAATCAAAATGTGTAAAAGCACTAAATCGATTTAACCCAAGTTATGATTCATATGTGACTAGTAGGATATATCACTATAAGCACTACCCACATTTATGCTACTTAAAATCAGGGATAAACAACGTTTTCGTATTGAAAACCCTAATATAGCTCTAGATATGAATGCAAATCGGATTGATTAGGACTCAACCAAACAAACAATCAAATCATATATCAATATTAACAATGAATCATAAACAATAAACTTGAGACAAAACTAATTCATTGATTCAAAACTTATTTGTGAAATCCACTTATTATCCCATAACCAATAAATAGTATTTAGTTACTCATGGTATTTTGATTCAACATAATTATTATCATAAATAAAATGAAGAACATAAAAATAAATGAAAGCAAACCCTAGGCGTAGTTCTCTGCAAAAAAGCTCCCGTAGAAGAATAATTGATTGATAAGATCAAAAGAATAAACTTCTTCTTTTTATAGCCTTCTCACTTTCCAAAATTAGGTCTTCAAAGTCCATCACCAAAAAGTCCACCAAGCCCATGAACCATGTGTGAGAAAACCCATGTAAAAGTGTGCCAAAAACTGCTCGGGAAAAACTGGGGCACTGGCGGAATATGTCCGAATCCGGCAGGAAAATATTTCGGGTGACCAGGCAAAGTCCGCCTTGGCCACCGGTCAACAAGTGAAAGTTAAACTGAGTCAGGTGAGTGAATCAGTGAGTCAAAATCAAGTCACCTAACTGACTCAGATGAATGAGTCTTATGCCAAGATTATTCCAACTTAGCAAACCAGCCATGTTGGTGTGTTTTTACTGAGTTCACTCCAGCCATGATTTGGAGTTTGTAACCTTCCCCGTAGCTCAATTGCTATAACTTCAACTCTAGCTGCTAACCTTCACTTGCCTAAATTTTCAGTCCCAAATTCCAACTCTACCTACAATATATCCAACAACAGCATCAATTGCACTCAACCATCATTTCCATCTCCCTGTAATAACCACCAGTTACTCATACATTTCAAAGAGCCCATTGCAGTTCCAAAACCCATTGGTTTAACCCATACAGCCACCACCTGCAATTGCCTCCATCCCGGCACTTTTTGCATTATCGCTCGATCACCGAATTAGCACCATTCTATCAGTTCCACTGTAATGCCCCTGCTGTAGCTTTCCTGCAATATCAACATCTATTCCACCTGCATCATTCCAAGTTGTAACTCCATGAATTCCATACCTTCACAGCCATATAACATAACCCTTGCTTTCTTCATTACACTAGCAGCATCACCATCTCCCTGTGACTGCTCGCTCAACTGCAACTCCACACACCCAATGACACCTGCAATGAGTCACCACCAAATGCAGCTTCCTTCACCTCAGTTGCACGCTCCAACACCAGCATTCCTTTGCTCCAGTCCATCTTTGCAGTCTTCGCAGTCTATAGTAGCATCACTTGTAACAAAGTACCACCACAAATTGCAGCTGCAACTATTATGCATCATAACAACCACCCCTAATATCTGCTCTTCTCTCATCCCTTGAGCACAGCCGCAAATCTCTCCGGCCATGCTTCAGTGACACATTCAGATTCATATAATTTCTGCTGCTGCAAACAACTATATCACTTCCACATTCCATTAAGCCATACCAAGTCACCAGCACCTGCATCATCTCATCATTCCATTGCCATCTATTACACAGTAACCCATTCAATTCCATCTACATAAGTTGTGCCTCCAATTGCAGTTCATGCAACAGATCCAACACATAAATTACAGCTTCAATCACCAGTCCTAAGGCCTCCTACAAATTTCCTTCACTACTGCCTTATTTCCAACTCAACATCTGTGCCATAACCTCCTTTCTACTCGCCTTGAAATCTTCAACCTCATAGACCCATAACAACACATGTTTTACTGACTCAAAATTGACCCCAGTTCAACTTCAAACTTGAACTCAAAGCCACCACAAAGATGACCACGTAATGCCTTTGAAATCATTCATAAATTCGATTTGTCCATCTTTCCAATTCATACGCCACAACCTCATAGCCCTTGTGATTCCAGCTTTTCTCTTCAAATACGAGTTGCAGAAGCAACCCACCTCCGATTTTAACATCAATTTCTTCGTAGCAGCCTCAGATTCTTGAGATTTAAGAAAATACCCACGTTTAATCAACCCTTGAACCAAACATTAACATCACCAAATTCTTAAATTGACCAGTCCTTGGCAAAACCCTAACCTCTCTTAACTGAAATTTTGAATCTCACATTTGTTCTTCATCAGTTCATATTCTCTGAGATCTCCTCCATCACTGATGTCAACAGCAACCAATTCCTTATGTGAATAGCCATCATCGATCCCTGGTTCTTCTTCATTTTCTCAATTCTAATGGAGCCGCCATTTAGTTTCTCTCTGCTCTCGATTTGGATGAAGCTTGGAAGTAAAAGAAAAACATTCCTCTTAAAATTAGGGCACGTAATGATGAGAAGTGCTATAAGCACCCGGCGAATTGATAAGGCGGCCACTTTAGCAAGCTAGCTCGGCTGGCCACCCTTCTCCATATATAGACTCAAGATATCCTTCGCTTGTGAAATGACTTTTCGCTCATTTCGCCCCAAATGACTTTTTCTCCTTCTTTCGAGTTCCTCCTTAATGACAACCGTCCCTTATTTCTCATATTCACTTCTTTCCTTCAATTCATTCATCACTAAAGCAAGTAATGCTTTTCAGACAAAATTCGCATCACTAAAGCCGACAAACTTTTCAGATAGGGATGAAGAAATAAAAGCAAATATGAGAAATAATCGCCTCCAATAACATTTGCACCTTTTGCCCTGTTTCTTCTTCTTTTGCTCCAAACGACTCCAAAGTACCTAACAAACTCAAATTCACACATAAGATACATAATTCACATGAAAACTCGCAAAGAAAGCATAAATACTAGATATAAAATTAGGTGTTTATCACACCTATCAATATGCTGCACTCGGCCCGAAGAAAACTCCACTTAGGGTGCAGTCTCGTAACCATAAACCATATAGGTATAAGGGATAAGAGGCTGCGAAAATAACTGGTTGTTGTTAAGACCGGATGGGAGGAGCTAGTCTTGTATGGCCAATGTACGCCTCCTTGAAGGGGCAACCAGGGGAGAAGATAAGGCGGCACCCTCCATTAGGGAGCCGATAAGTGTCAAAAGACGCAAATGTCATGAGACTTTATTTTCGCAAGGAAATTTAGGCTTGTCATATTTGTGCAATGATCCTGTAGAGGCAATAATGCGACGCAAGGATAAGGCGAGATTAATGGGTTTTTGCATGAAAATGCAAAAACGTCCCGCGATTTCGCCGCAAAGACGGCAATGTCATGGGATTTTACACTCGCAAGATTATTTAAGCCTGTCATATTGTCGCAGGGTAAAATATCCTACGAGAGGCAAAAATACTTAGCAAATGATAAGACAAGGTCAATGGGTTATTACATGAAAATGTAATGACGTCCTGCGATTTTGTCGCCACGAGGGGTGGCGAAATAAGACCTTTAATTAGGAAGGCAAAATAAGACCACACAAGAATGATAAGACAAGATCAATGGATTTCTTCATTCGTAAAGACATCCTGCGATCTTGTCGCAATAGTGAACTTCAACATAACTAAAGATACATACATATATACAATTGAAGAAGCGAGTAAGCTTGCGAAAATGATTATGTTCCACCATAGAGTTACAAATAATAAAGGATGAAGTCAGAGATTTCATTACTCAGATGTAATTGGTCAAATCACTCATTTGAAAATGAATAACAGAGGCAAGTATGTGAATGAATAGTATAAAATCTTGTTATTCATTTCCACATGATGGATTTATGTATTCATAATGATGGTCAGTTGAATTATAAAGAAGAATTGCTTGACGAATATGCGCAAGTAAAGAAAACGAAGATTGAATTCATATTTGACAATCCAAGAAGATTGAAAGAGTATATATATTACAAGAAGCGAAAGAAGAAAAAGAAGTTATTTCTTTGAGGATTCTTCTTCTTGGTCAGATTCTTCGTTTCGTCATTCTTTTCGCCAGATTCTTCGCTTCGCTAGCTTCACTATCACGGACATCCGAGAAAGGCGTATCTTCGGGGAATATCATCGCGAAGACAAGGATATGAACTAAGAGGAATGCGGTGGTCATTGCAAACCATTTCAATAGTTTGATTGCGAAAACGAACAGCAAGTATTGTAGAAAGAAATCGCCACTGTAGCTTGCGGTTGTTTCTTCAACTTAGAATACTTATTATTGCGAAGAGAAAAGCCTTCATGAGTTCCCCTTTTCAGACTCAAGTTCTTCAATCCTTGTTTGAAATCTCTTCTCGGATTCTGCAAAACATATGATAATAAATTAACAACATAATAACAGTACTATAGAGATAAAGAGCAGCAAAGTATAATAAACAACCTTCTCTGTCAGATATCATGTCTTTAACCAAGGCAGTATGTTCGGCATGAAGGCTAACATCAACACCTAAATTATTCCTGGCATTATCTAGAACCTTCGCAGCCCAAACAAACTCATCATCATTATTTATAACAAGAAGTGAACGAACTTGCTCTTCTCGCTCAATAAGTATGGCATTCTGGCGAAGAGATTCATCTCGTTCAATTTGTACTTCGAGAAGAGACTTTTGAAATGTTGCTAATGCCTGTGCACCCTTATTAGCAATCCGATCTTTCTCATCTATAAGGCCACTAATTTTCTTTCTTAAAAGTTCGATTTTCTATGGGAATCAAGATACATTTGTTTAAATCGGTTGGATAAACCTAAACTAGCTCTATGCTCAATCTCTAAGAGGCGACATTTGGATCGAAGTTCATTTAATGAAAGGGAATCAATTTTGTTCGACGAATTACTTAAAGACTCGTTGTGATGGGTGAGAAGAACATCATTATCCATAGGCTCGGGAAATGAATGGAGAAGAATGGCTTCTTCAGAGAGATTATATATGTCTGCGAAAATAATAAATCAGGCAAATAATAGTAGCTGACAAAGTAAAGACGACTTGAAGAGTAAAAATTTTATACCATAAAGTTGCTGGTTTGCGCTTTGAAAAGTAGACATCTTAGTCTTCTCGAGAAGCGATTCGATTTCCAATTGTTGAATTCTTTCATCTTTCTTGCGAGACATCGCAACCTCGATTTCTAGTTCTCGGATCTTCTCTTTAAGTTGGAGATTTTTCTTTTCAAGGTTGTCGCGTCTTTTCTCGAGATCCGAGGCAACAACAAAGGAAGCCCTCCCGACTATAAAGGAAAATAAAGAAATTGTTAAGATAAAGCTTATAATAGAAATTACGAGAGAAGCAAAGGAATATGAACATACCAAAGCAGTGAGAGCATTTAAGTGACTGGAAGTCAATGTTCGAGAAACCCCGCGAAAAGATTCATTATCCTCTAATAGAGGGGCATCACAAATTTTAGCGAGAGCTTCGCAAGTAGCGGTTAAATGATCATCGCCTAATCCTTGCATAGAATCGGAGAAGATACCAGATAACTGCGCCATAGCAGAGGTGATTGAATGATTTTCCTTCGCGGAAGAAGTACCAATCTCATTTTCATCTTCGTCGAGTTCTCGCTGGTTTGGGAATTAGAACGAGAAGGAGATTGGAGTTTCCGTTTTTAGAAGATGGACCGGAAGATTTATTCTTGCGAGAGATGATTTTACCTAGCCTTTAACCTTCGCAAAAATGACGACTTCTTCAACTTCAACCTTCGAACACGAATAAAGATAATAAATAGAGGCAACAATATTGTTTAAAATAACAAAAGAAAATGTTTCTTACTTCATCCGTGATCGATCGGAGTATCGCTAGGGTACTCGCCTTTGGGTTTTCTTTCATAACTCTTCCTCGGTTTGTCAACCCGTAAATTTTGTTGATTCAAGTAGATATAAAAAGAAGAGAATATTGCGAAAGCAAAGCCCGAAATAGCAAATATACCTCTTTTGTCTTCTCGGGCCACTTAAATTCCCAAGGGTGATAATCTGCGAGATTTGCAGGAAGTACGTGTGAACCTGCGATATAAGGTCCATTCAAAAATAAGGGAACAACCCACCATTTTTCATCTTTGGAATGACGAGGAGTACTATTATTGCCCGAATGCCAATCAATATCTTGCATGAGCAGCTTATCAGCATCAACATTATCTTTTTTCTTCAGTCGAGCGCCCCAGCGAGATTTATCATTTCTCATGTTTATTACTGCATAATTCGCAAAGAAATTTTCTACAGTATACTTCTTAGCAGCTATCTCTAAATTTACAAATTTAGGATCTCTAACATTACCAGGATATAAAGACCCTTTACCAGCTCCACGATTTGCGAATTCAAGCATTAAACGGATGCAGTCGCCACTCAACTGATAAACAGCTCACGAGAATTTTTCATGAGCAAGGATTTCATAGAATAATGGGATCTCGGGATTATATAGGGGAATGGGGAGTCCTGCGAGGAGTTGACCTAGCGAGACTATGATTTTATGATCATCACATTGATGATCAGAAAACAATTTTGCAGAAAGTATAGATGAAGATTCTTGATCAGGAATGGTTGATAAGGTGAAACCCTTTTCTTGTAACTTCTTTTGAACATCATTGAAAAGGGGTGCGTATATACGACCAAGCGAAGCCATTATTAGAGTATGGGAATGAAGGGAGAAGCAAAAATCAAGAGAAGGAAAAAGGATTTACTGATAGCGAAAACGCAAATTACGGAGGAAGGAAGTTGAAGGAAAGTTGCGAGAAAAGAAAATAAAAGAGAAAAGAGAAAGACGAGAAAACTATATATAGAAGAGAATCCTCGAGAAAAAAATGCATTTAATGCGAGATGGGACATGAATGGTCAAGAATAAGCAGTTGAAAGAGACGTGTCAAGAAAAGAGTGGAAGAAGAAACACCTGTAATAAATTCTGTAATGAATAAAACGAGTAAAAATGAACAATCGCGAGATAAAGATGAGAAGTTGCGGCATTTTAAAATATTGGTTCTCATGACATTCTCTTCATCGCAGAGAAGACATGAGAAGAGGCAAGATGTAGGAGCAGAATATCGCGACATCAATACTTTGCGAGAGTAATAAACGACTACATTGCGAAGGCGTCGCAAGTAAGAAATATAAATGACGCAATAGATGACGAAAGCCATAACGTGAGAAAAGTGTGAAGACTTGGCAAGATTTAGGAATGTCGCAAGGAAAAACGTTTATAACACTCGCGACACTTCGCGAGTTATTCCCAAAAATAAAGGACAGCTTAGTTGTCATCCCACGTGTATTACCCTATATAAAGGGTTGAATTAGTCATTGTGGGGGGTTCTTTTGAATTGTTAAGCAAGTCATTAGGAGAGAGAAAATCTAGAGTGGTTGTAATTTCTTTAGATCTGTTCTATCTATCCTTGTAAACATTTCAAGAAGATAATCAATAAAAATAGATAGTTATTCATCTTCAAATGGATTAGTAAAGTAAATTCTTGTGAGGGGTGTATTGTGGGATTTCCTGCAACTACAATTGACAAATCTAATCCTAAGAGAACTTTGATCTATAGGCAAATTCATGCTAGAAGATGAAGAACCCAAGTTTTTTGAAATTTCTTTTGAAGCCTTGAAATTCATCTTGAGATCTATAATTGGAGAGGGAATAAGAAGAAATCACTTACTTGGAATGAGCCTTGAATACCCTTTCTCTTAATTTTTTCTCCAAAGAAGTTTTAATAGAGGAACTACATGAACCCTAGTGCGTTCACGTGCGCGGACAGAATGGAGAAGGAAGAAGGTCGCGTACCTCTCTTTCATAAACCCAAGAATGGGCTTGGACCCGTTTCTGAACCGTGACCCACAAAAGGAATGTGGGATTTTTTAGGTGATCAATCACCAAGGTTATGCAACTCACGAAGACACACACAAATGTGTGAAACGACAGTGCAGTAGAAAACAAACAAATATTAACCCAAGTACATACAAATCAAAAGGTTTCTTGCCCCATCTCAAGATATATACAAATGGGGTAGTGCCAACAATTTACCAAGTGGCGAGGTGTGCAGAGAGATCCTCATGCACCATTTCCGGTTGATATTTGTGAACAGTACCAGTGATATAATCATAGTAATGATGATAATCAGGGCTAACAAAGTTTTATAATTTTCTTCCATATGACCAGAAAGGAGATTCTTCTGATGTCTTAGACCTATGTCAATAACACGAGAACCCGTTTTATTGGACTTACTCGTGTTTACAAAGAGTTTAGTTCGTACATCATGATTGCATGATTTTTCATGTACCGAACTTTTATCGGATCGATTCTTATTCTTAACTGAGTTAAGCTTTCCCAAGAATCTAAAAATGTTTTCAAATGCTTTAAATAGATCTTTGTCAATTGATCCTTCATGATAGTATTCCTCAAAAAGATTAAAAGTTAATCTAGTGAGATTCCATATCTTTGAGCGTAAAGAACGTTTTTCCAATCTTCCTTTCTTTTTGATTTTTCCTTTAGATCGTTTCTCATCATTTAAATTTTCCAAGGTCTTAGATGAAATGAGATTATCATGAGAAACTAGAGGTCTGGTCCATAATAGTCTCAAAACAATCTTTAAGGAGTTCTGGCGTGCATTACAGATGCCGAGAGCAAGTTTCCCAAAGAAATTTTTCATAAGGGCAAACATTAAGGATCAGTCAAACACAAACTTATTAGGTTTATAGTGTTTGCCTGCTCCGATACCAATTAAAAAAGCGGGGGTCTAACAATCACACCAAATATTTCGCTTAGCAATCTGTATGGACTAACTCTAATATACTTTTAAGAGAATCAACTAGACAGTCAGACTCAATCTTACAAAAGTATATCAAATAGTTATATCTCAATCTCTTAATTCAATCCGCAATCAAACAAACAATAATTTGCGAGCCCGGTTGAATACAAGAGAGATAACTTGAACGATACCAAAGACCAATGTTCAAGGATCAATCAATTTCAATCAACAATCAAAGGTTGGATTTCCCAATTGATCGATTCAACGCACAACCTGAGATATTTCATTATATAACAAAATATAATACGGAAAAGAAATAATACGGACACCGAAGTTTTGTTAACGAGGAAATCGCAAATGCAGAAAAACCTTAGGACCTAGTCTAGATTGAACATACACTGTATTAAGCCGCTACAGACACTAGCTTACTACAAACTAACTTTGGTCTGGACAGCAGTTGAACCACAATCAATCTCACACTGATCCAAGGTACAGTTGCGCTCCTTACGTCTCTGATCCCAAGCAGATACTACACACTTTATTCCCTTAGCTGATCTCACCCACAACTAAGAGTTGCTACGACCCAAAGTCGAAGACTTTAATAAAAAAATCTGTATCACACATAAAAGTCTACATGAATAGATAAATCTGTCTCCCACAGAAATACCTACGAGTTTCGTTCCGTCTTTTGATAAATCAAGGTGAATAGGAACCAATTGATATACATGTAGATGGGGCAAAATGATTTGCTGGTTTTTACGGAATCGAGGAGACGACCGTGCGGAGGAGATTCCTTGGACCGAGCGAAATGTTCAACATCACACAGATGCACTGCAAGAAGGGAGTGCTTTGAATTCGAGAGATCAATCTGTAGTACTCCGGCCTTAACCAATACAATGGTCGTTCCAGAGTAAATTCGGTTACAAGAGAGGATGGGTCGATCTGTAGGAGGGAAGCAGAGAAATGTGTGGAATCAATGGTAATCAAAGATTGTAGGTGTGTTGTGAATTCTGAATAAGATAAGTTCTGAATGATTGCTCAGTTGAGAGTAATTGCTCAATTGATGAGTTGTTGATTTCGTGTTGTCTGTGAGACGTGAAATCGTTGTCCTTTTCAATCATCATTCAGAGACTTATTTATATTGATGGAATTATAGACACCATGATCCCATGAAGTGTGACAGTTGATGGAATCAAAGAGTGGGGAAATGGAAATCGTGTTTGAAACCAGTTGCTCATCATGCGGAGACTTGGTTGATTTTCCATCCACTACTTTGTTAACTCCTCCAAATGATTGCACGACTTGCTCACATTCCATCGTGTGTATGAACACACGTGCCATAGACCGCCAGACCAAAACCCTAGTTAATATCCCCCCATGTAACACGATTGATATCTCGTGTGATTGTGGAGTCTGCAAGGCAGACGTGTATTTAGTTAGTCAGTTGTTGACTTCATGATTTCATGGGACGATGAGTCCTTGTATTGTTGAGTCGAACGTGGTTTGTAAATATTCTGAGACTCATGAATTGAACATGTCTGTTGAGACAGAGATATGATATGTGAATAAGTTAACGTGAGCAAATATTGCTCGTTCGATGGACTGTTGAATATTGATAGTTGAACCAATATTCTTTGGTTTGAGCAAGTATTGCTCATCTGAGCAAGTACTGCTCATCTAATAAATTATTGGTAGCGTGACCAAAATAAAATATTAATTAAAATACTGGTAGTTGAACCGAGTATAATTAATAAGAATACTGATCATGAGATCGTCATAAAATTATTAGTGTTTGAATCTGGAATTATGAACCTTGGACTCAGAAACCCTAATTATTATCCATTGATGGTTTATTTGAAAATTAACCATGGAATGAAGGAGGGACGGCTTCATGGGACCGTGGGTCGATCATATAACTCACGTATGCTCGTGTGAGCAAATACCAAGGCCTCTTGAAGAGTTGGTGATTTTTTGATGAAAGAATGATTAAATGCTGGTTTAATCATTTATTTGAAAATGCTCGTCTGAACCTTAGGTGATAAAACCTAATTAATTATGAAGAGGTGAGGGACCGACCAAGGGGTCATGAAACCGGCCCTGGGTGGTCACGGGATAAAATATTGATCGTTTGAGCAATCCCTAGATTGGTTGAAACCCTAATTAACGCCCTTTAGTAGAATTGATGTAGCATTCTAATACGGGCTCGGATTTTGATGGTCCGCCCATCCATTCTGTACGGAAAAGAATTTCCTATCTCCTACCTCTGGAATATTTAGGTTTTAAGCTCGTTCGGGAGGTGAAAACAGCCCGAGAGTAAAACTCAGGAAGAATTCAAGGGGCCGGTCCAATGGTATTTTTCCTAATTTTATGATTTTAGGGAAATATCATAAAACCAAGGAGTTTGTTAAAACCAAGGAGTTTTGTTGAAATCAAGGAGTTTTCATGAGATGAAGGAAACAAAAATATTAATGATAATAAAATAAGGGCGTGTGGGACCGGCTTGAGCATGGTTGGCCGGCTATGCCCGGTCTCGTAAGTTTTCCCTTATTTTATGTATTATTTCATGATTTGAAGGGATTTTCATAATTTTGAAAGACTTTTCATAATTTGAAGGAAGTATCATGAAATCAAGGAATTTCATGGGATTAAGGAAACATGAAAAATATAGTAATGATAAAATAAAACGTGTAGGGCCAGCTAGGGTATGACCGTCCGGCTATGGCCCGGTCCCACGGGTTTTCTTAATTTTATATTATTTTTCATGGGATCAAAGAAATATCATGAGATTAAGGAGTTTTCATGAAATCAGGGAAATAATGATAAAATAATGAGGAACCATGAGGTGTGGGGCCGGCCGGATCAAGGCCGGTTGGGCCCTACAATATTTTCCCTAATTTTATATTATTTCCTCGGTGCGAAGGAAACACCATGAAACTGAGGAGTTTCCTCAAAACAAAGGATATTTGTTCAAATGAAAGGTTTTTCATGAAATCAGGGAAAATAACAAAAAATATGATAAAAATATGAAACTAGCGTGGGATTGACCACGGCACGTTCGGCCGGTCAGTGGGCCCATGCTCCCAGCACCTTGGTCAATTTTTAATTATTTATTATTTTTCTTCCTATTTTGCATAGGTTCATCGTCTCGTCGTATTTTGAAATACTTGTTCGTACAGTGATTGTTAGTGCACCATCGTTGAGTATACTTGCACCATTTGAGTCGGGGCTTACTCAGAGGTAGCTCAGATGCCCATGTGTTGAATATTTATTACTAACCCATGGAATTCTGCTGGGAAGAACCATAAATTGAAATAATGAAATATTATGAAGATATTGAATATTTTCCAGGGATTCAGTTAATGAATCTATTGGTTCTGAGAATAATTAATTAATGGCTCTATACTAGCACGATCGTCTAGGAGCATTAATTATTCAGAAATTGAGTGATATGAGCTTGTTGAAGCGTCATATTTTCTTTCATATAGTCAGGGAAAACATTGTTACATCTTGAAGACGTTATTGCTCTACACTAGCAGGCATGCTGTCTAGGAGCCGTCTAATCTTTCGATTCTATATAGAAGTAAATGCTGAAATTGCTCATTATTCATGAGGCATGACGTTGCCTCAGCTGGGAGACTACATGTCTACATATACTCTGAGATACAGTATTCTCATTCAGATATTCTTATGGCATGAGCCTTCATGCTTTCGATAAGAGACATGAGCCTCAATACTCGTCTGATTGCTGGATCAGGAGTACATATAAGTATGGGTTTACGATTTTAGCCTTTATCAAAATCCACCATCTACATTAAGTCCCCTGCTTAGTGAGGAAAGCCGTGTTCCTCAGTCAGCATTGAATGGTGATTTTCCGGTCATAAACAATATAAGTAATTGAACTTAGTCGTAAGTTAAGACATTACCGGATTTTGATAGTACGAGCAAACCATGACTTGAATGAAGATCCCAGTGGCATGATAGAGCATCGTCTAATGAGCATAGATTGGTGTTGAACCGCTGATCTTGATGACGGGACCTTGGTCATTGATGATTCGCGGGCCGGGCCCAAAAAAGAAATCCTTATTTTAGGAATAGACGCTCGTTTGTTCGTTAGTTTAAGGAACAAACAAAATAGACCTGAGTCTAATGATATAAAATTTTGTCTATGAGCTTTCACGAAAACCAAAATTTTATCTTTGTGAGATTTCACAAAATGGAATAAACTCTCGTTCCAAAGGTGAATGCTCGTACAAGAGAAAAGTTTTTTTTTTTTTTGAAAAGACGTGCGTCTGTTAATAAAATTTTTGTCTATGAGCTTTCATGAAAAAAAATTATTTTTGATATGTGAGCGTTCACAAAATTTTGAAAATATTCTCTCGCTTCAAAGACAGATGCTCGTGCGAGGGAGCAAAATATATAGATATATTTTTAAATTTATGTGAGTTTCACGTTAAATATATGTATTTTGTAAAATCAATGTTTTGATTTTGAACAACTATTGAAAGTAGACAATTATGCATGGTGAAATAATGTCCGTATGTGAGTTTTCACAATTGTAAGATGGACGTTTGTCCAATTTTTGAAAAACCAGTGGATGTTAAAATTCACGTGGGTTGTTCATGTTTGATGAAAATCAAGTCATGATTTTGAATAATAAATTTTGCTCGTCTTTGCAGATTTGAAGGAGCGAGCAAGATTTTCGAAGTTTTACGTTATTATCACTAAGTTCGTGAAACCGTAAATAGGTAAGAGTTGAGAGTTACCATTTTGTAGACGCTGATGTGAGCATCCTAATTGCATGATTCATTGTTTTGTCGAATCCTGCACTTTGTATGAACGATGTGCCGAAATAGCCATTTTACAAGAATGACTGACTCCAAGGATGATACTTCCAAAGATGGTGTTTCAGAGATGAAATCTCTACGGATGAAACTTCAAGAAATGGTACTCCTGGGACCTCTGAGTGATGGTGAGAGATCCTTCATACTGAGTTGTACTTCTGCTTATTTCATTAGCTTTACCACAAGATGATCGTATAGCGAAATCCCGGATAAATGTAGATCCCACAGAAATGGAAGAAAGTCTACGAGAGTGGAGAACCCAAGGACTACAGGATGTTAGCAAATGACGTGCAGTCCCCAGACGTTTCTTTGGTGAGTTGTTAGCGCTCCTTGTGTCATGACTTTCCTTGCCCATGCAATTAGGATCACGATACCAAGGTTTGTTACTTCTTTTAGACTTTTTCCCCATCGATTGACGGCCTTCAACTTGTTCTCGGTCAAACAATCCAGCACTGATGAAGAAGTCGATGTAAGCATCTCTTTCGTGCAGGCGATCGTGGCATCTCCTTGAATGAAATAGTAATAATTATTGTTGATGAGTCCAGGAAGAAATCATTGTAGATAAGTAGCATGTTGATGAAGCGCATTCTTCTTTGGGGCATGGGAGAATTCCAGACATCCCGAACCAAATGGAGATAGCGGCGTTATCAATGGAGATTCCGGCATTGCCGAGCCAGAAAATTTCAGACTTCAGCCTTTAATAGAAACGCTGTAGAATCTTCGTCCGAAGTCGGATTTTCGCGGTCTGCCTATGTATCCTTATACCCAGGAAATTTCCAAACTTTAGAAAAGAAGACTTTTAAGTTTTGAGAACGTTTAGGGGTCGAAATCGATGAAACATTAAACTTCCAGGAGACCTTCAGAAAATTTTCAGCTGGCATGTGGTCCAATGTTTTGGCCACAACTCTTCGCTTGCTTCTCCAATTACTGTGAATTTTGGATATGTTGTAGAAGACATCCATACGAAGAGAATGGTATATGACCCATCCCTAGATTCTTCACCAATTTCTCCCAGCTCGCCTCTTTGTGCATGACAGTGAAAAATCATCTCAGACGAGCTTGTTGTAAAACACTCTTGTTGTGTCTTTGGACCATTCGCTTGTGTCTTGAACGGTTGGTGAAGGATTTTGATGTCATCGATTCATTTGAGGTCAGGAACCCTTGATTGATACATGAGCATGGTGGTGCTTGCAGCGCCATCTTCTTGATGAAGGACTTAGCGAAAAGACCTGATGGACATCGATCGATTGTAGAGGTTATGAATCCCGTCCACGAATTTCTGCTTGCATGTTGTATGCTCTGGAAGCTGTAGGAACCTCACACGACGTCGGAATTCGATGCTTGACCCCAAATTTTGAAGCTAAGAAACTGAGTTATTACATGATAGAAGAATCACTCAATTCGGAGTTGTAGAGGTCCGCCAACGAAGCGTGCGCATTTGCAATTTTTAATCCCGTACAAATTTTTCAGGTTTCGTAGTCCTGACGGTAAAGGCCATATCTTTTAGCTCGTATGTCCGATTAATTCTTCCTTTTGGTATGTTGTAGAATAGACATAGACAAACATCTTTCGTTGATGAAGCATTGTCCCATTCCTCACCCATTGGTACGTTTTTGCAAACCCATGACCTGAAGTGTGTTGTATCTCATTTGTAGAGGTGATGGGAACATCTTGTAGAAGACTTTGGATTATTCCCACCCCATATTTGGGAAGACTTTCATGTGAGAATGTTATCAGGTCTACACATCTTGATATGAATCATTGGTTCTTAGAGAAATCCACTTCATGTGTAACACTTCAGAGAATGATTAGTTGATGAAGCCCTGAGGATGTTGCTCCTGAGACCGTCGTTGGTACTGAGACTATGAATGATCACACTCCAGATATCTTTGTCGATGCTGAGATCATGGATGGTGTTCCTCTAGAGATTATTGTTAATGCTGATACCATGGTTGAAGTTGCTCCAAAGATCGAAAAGGCTAGAACCATGATTATAGATATATTCCTTGCCCCTTCATCTAATGAGCCTTTTATATTCACGAACTAGTTGATGAGTTGAGCGTCCCTAAGATGAAGGTGTACTGAGAGTTCAACCTGAATGCCCCTGAAAGCATAACTTTAGTATGAACTGGATTTGTCGGTGAGTCGATGTTGTTGCGGTAGATAGCATCAGCATTTTTCATACTGGATATGATTGGTGAAGAGAGAAAGTTCCTCAATCATGCAGGGGCTTGTGATGTAGAGAAATCCCGTTGATGAAGTTTCATGGAATCACCTCAGGTTTCCCAGTGTATATTGAAGGAGTTAGTGCCATGATGTTGCATCTGCTTCAGAAGTCTTATCATGGGATAATGAAGACTTATCGATTGTAGTTTAGTAACACTTTGATCGTGGTGTTGAATCAATGTGTCATCGTCGAGATATCTGTGTTGAAGTTGTACTCTTTGATTGGGAGTACAATTTGATGGATTCTTAGATGCTTGAGCATTGAAGCGTATATATCTTAAGCATCGAATGTCTTAGGGGTTTGATTATCTCGGCCCTGGAGTTTCTTATGTTGATTAAGCATTCTTTCGTTGCCGTAGTGGGATTCAACACTTTTGAGACCTCAGAGCTTTCTGATTTTGTGGAACACATGGACTTGCAGGAGAAATGCCCAAAGTGTTCTTTGCCATGTTTGGACATCATCTCATGAATGTTTCAGTGCTTGGCTCGATGAAGCTACCATTCATAACGTCTTGCAAAGTTGCTAGCAGAATTGAGTCCCCATGCTAGGATAGCATTTGAGGAAATAAATGATATAGACATGGAATGAGACTTGCCTGAGTGCGGAACCTCTTGATGAATGTCTATGCATCTTTTGTTCTTGCTTCAACCTCGACAAAGTTTGAAGTTACTCCAAGTACTCTGATGACGGAATGTCCATCAAATCTTCTGGATCAGAACTTTCTTCGTTGGAGATATGTGTAACCAAAGGCGCTTTGTAAGTACCCATATTTTCAGCGTGGATCCACGCTCGTCTGAAGGACATGTCATGATCTTCCTGATTATGTGAAACTTGGTTTCTATCCAGGTTGAACTTATGTTCACTTTGATAGTGATGTAACTATAAGTATTTCCGAGCGCTCCTTCAAGGTCCCTGATTAAGATGGGAGCATGAGTAACTTCTTGTCGAGTGATGCTTGTGGATCTTATGGTTTTCAGTGAGATGTTGTTGATGGCTACAAAGCATCGATCAACGTTCTTCCAAATTTGTCTCTTCGAGATTGGTTTGTAGTAAGCGGTCCCAGATCGTACATCTCTTGGTCTGTGGATGGAGGCTCAAGAAGTATTTCCGGAATGGACTTCTTGAGACGATGTGCTTCAGTGTTGTGAACATGTCTCTCCTTTGTGCCTTCGACAGATAAATCAATTCATGTTCGACCAAGGATTGAACTTCCTCTTTGATTGGTTGTTCAATGAGTGTAAAGGCTCTGATTGGGAGAGGATTCTTGTGTACTCCTTCAGTCCCCAGTTGAAGCTGGATCAACCTGGGATTCTTCATTTCTTCTTCAGTTGGCTCTCTCCCGATGAACGACAATTTGATTGCACCATCTTGAACCCAAAATTCTAGTAACTCGATCACTCCTTCATGAGAAGAGAGAAGTTTGAGTCTGTCTGATCATTTCCCGCTTGTTGATGCTAGGTCGAGGTTTGTGCATTTTTTTGGTTATTGGTTATCCTTTCCCGAAAGATTAGAGGAGCGTTCTTGTGTTGTGGTATGTATGGACACTCATGCGAAAGATTTGGAGTTTGTCATGCGTTCTTGTAAACTTTTGATGGTATGTATCGATTTGACACTCTTAACCATTTGGTGAAATATTTGATATCCATTCATATCATTTTGTAATGCTAAGTTGTTGCTGGAGTGTCTTCGAACCAAATAAACTTTTGATGATATGGACACATGATTTGAAGAAGTCTTTGCCTTGAGTCCGAAACCTTTTGATGAAAGCATTTGCATCTTCTTCAGGCTTTTGTGTTAGCTCTGTTAGGGCTTTGACCTCCTTCAAATACTCGAATGGTGAAGTATCTTCTTTTTCTTCTTCCGAATCAGAGGTTTCTTCAACAGAGAAATGTGCAATTGAAGGTGTTGGTGTTACCTTTCTAGTGTGAATCCATGTCCGTCCAAGAATCATATTATATCTTGGATCTTCTCGGATTATGTAAAATTTTGTTTTTTTCCAGGATGAGTTTATGTTCACCTTGAGAGTGATGTGGCCATAAGCGTCTCTTGGTATTCCTTCATGATCTGTGATTGTTACTGGAGCATGAATGGCTTCTTGTCGTGTGATACCAGCAGCTCTGAGAGTATTCAGAGGGATAGCATTGACAGTGGTGCCGACATCAATCAATGCTCGTTTGAACTCGTTTCCCTTGAAATAGATTGTGGTGAGAAGTCCCCAGTCGTTCATTTTTTGTCTGCTGTCATTGAGGGAGGCTCAGACAATGCTTATTGAATCAATAAACGCTTTCCTGACACGATGTGATTCAGTGAAGCGGACATGTCTCCCTTTTGAGACTTTGATAAGTACAACAATTCGCAGACGTGTTCGATTAAAGATTGAACTGCTTCTTTGACAGGCGGTTCAGAAAGAGTGAAGGTTCTAACTAGGAGAGGATCTCTGTGCACTCCTTCAGTCCCCAAGTTGAGCTCTCCTGACTCGACCTTTTCTTTGAATATGCGCTTCAAAGTTCTGCGCAATCACTTGTGGGATGGTTGACGAACCTATGGAAGCGAAAGAGCGAGGATTTTCCATGGCCTCTTCAGTTGGCTCTTTCTTGACATAAGGCAGTTCGATTGCGCCGTCTTGAACCCAGGCGTCTAGCATCTCAATAACTTCCTCAATGGAGCAGGGGAAATCATGTGTCTCTGGATCAGCTTCTGTATGTTGAGCAGGAGTTTGTGCATTATCCTTCCTTTGTGTCTTTGCAGGAGTTGAGGAAGCATGCTTGTGCGGTGGCTCAGACTTTCGTTTGTTCCCTTCCATAACATCATTTGTGGAAGGTTGGAGGTTGTATTATTTGTTGATTAAACGTCTGCTACCTCGAGTCTCTCGTGGTTCTTAAGATTTTGTAGTCTTAGCCCTTTCCAATAAAGCAGGTGCAGTAGTTGCTGATCTCTTGGCCGCTTCGTGAAGTTCTGAGAAGGTCTGAAACCTGAGATTTTCTAATAGGGTTCTGTAGACTAGAATCATTCCATTGATGCATAAATCTACAAGTTGCTGCTATGTGACGTTTGGGTCGTGGCAGTCCAAGGCTTGAATCGTGAACCATTTCACATAATCATCGGGATGTTATTTGCTCCTTTGAAACATCCTTCCTAGATCAGAGAGAGTGATTTTCTCTTACAAGAAGAAGTATTTTCTGTAGAAAGCATTAATCATCTCTCTCCAATCGGTGATACTTCATGTTGTTGTACTAGGTGTATGCTCTTCTGTCAGAGACTTTGAAAATTCCTTCGTGACAGACGACATGTTGTGCTCGTGTTCGCCCAATAATTTTAAACCGAGAAATATGTTTTTGAGTATTGCATGTTCCATCATAAAGAATGAATGTTGGAGCGGTATAACCTTTGGAAGAGAAACCTATGTATGGAAGAAGGATATGAAGGTTGGAGAAGATGGACGAGATGATGCCTTGTATTTTCCTCGATCCTCAAAAGGTTCTCCAGGTCTTCACGAGTGATAAAACTTGCGGGTTCCATTCTTTGGAGAGTCATATGCAGCTTTGCGGAATTCTTTATCATGTAAAACATGGATTGGAGAGATTTCAAGATCAGCAGTTGAAGATGTTTCTTTATCTTTTCCGTTGAGGCTGATTTCGTTTAGACGCAAGCTTGTCTATGAGAGTTTTGAGATAAGCACACAACTCTTTCTGTGTTGCAGCTACGTCAGTCTGAACCTTCATGAGATCAACTATGGTAGGCTGATTTCCTCTGGTTTCTTCAGGAGATCAACCGAAGAGTGGATTGCTGATGCTGCCAGTGCCGTCACTTGCAGGGGTGATCACTGGAACATCAGTTCTTGGAGGAGTGGCGTTAGCGGTACCACTAGAGCTTGCGAAATTAGGATCGGGTTTTGAACCCGGATTGGCAGACCTAAGACCGACCATCTTTGTGAGAATTGAGATTGCAACCGAGAGAATGATCTCCCACTGTGGTCGCCAATCTGTAGATAGGGCAAAACGATTTGCTGGTTTTTACGGAATCGAGGAGACGACCGTGCGGAGGAGATTCCTTGGACCGAGCGAAATGTTCAACCTCACACAGATGCACTGCAAGAAGGGAGTGCTTTGAATTCGAGAGATCAATCTGTAGTACTCCAGCCTAAACCAAGACAATGGCCGTTCCAGAGTAAATTCGGTCACAAGAGAGGATGGGTCGATCTGTAGGAGGGAAGCTGAGAAATGTGTGGAATCAATGGTAATCAAAGATTGTAGGTGTGTTGTGAATTCTGAATAAGATAAGTTCTGAATGATTGCTCAGTTGAGAGTAATTGCTCAATTGATGAGTTGTTGATTTCGTGTTGTCCGTGAGACGTGAAATCGTTGTTCTTTCAATCATCATTCAGAGACTTATTTATATTGATGGAATTATAGACACCATGATCCCATGAAGTGTGAAAGTTGATGGAATCAAAGAGTGGGGAAATGGAAATCGTGTTTGAAACCGAGTTTGCTCATCGTGCGGAGACTTGGTTGATTTTCCATCCACTACTTTGTTAACTCCTCCAACTGATTGCACGACTTGCTCACATTCCATCGTGTGTATGAACACACGTGCCGTAGACCGCCAGACCAAAACCCTAGTTAATATCCCCCATGTAACACGATTGATATCTCGTGTGATTGTGGAGTGCAAAAAGACGTGTATTTAGTTAGTCAATTGTTGACTTCATGATTTCATGGGACGATGAGTCCTTGTATTGTTGAATCGAACGTGGTTTGTAAATGTTCTGAGACTCATGAATTGAACATGTCTGTTGAGACAGAGATATGATATGTGAATAAGTTAACGTGAGCAAATATTGCTCGTTCGATGGACTGTTGAATATTGATAGTTGAACCAATATTCTTTGGTTTGAGCAAGTATTGCTCATCTGAGCAAGTACTGCTCTTCTGATAAATTATTGGTAGCGTGACCAAAATAAAATATTAATTAAAATACTGGTAGTTGAGCAAGTATAATTAATAAGAATACCGATCATGAGATCGTCATAAAATTATTAGTGTTTGAATCGGAATTATGAACCTTGGACTAGAAACCCTAATTATTATCAATTGATGGTTTATTTGAAAATTAATCATGGAATGAAGGAGGGATGGCTTCCTGGGACCGTGGGTCGATCATATAACTCCCGTATGCTCGTGTGAGCAAATATCAAGGCCTCTTGAAGAGTTGGTGATTTTTTGATGAAAGAATGAATAAATGCTGGTTTAATCATTTATTTGAAAATGCTCGTCTGAACCTTAGGTGATAAAACCTAATTAATTATGAAGAGGTGAGGGACCAAGGGGTCATGAAACCGGCCCTGGGTGGTCACGGGATCAAATATTGATCGTTTGAGCAATCCCAGTTAGTTGAAACCCTAATTAGCGCCCTTTAGTAGAATCGATGTAGCATTCTCATACGGTCTAGTATTTTGATGGTCCGCCCCTCCATTCTGTACGGAAAAGAATTTCCTATCTCCTACCGCGGGAATATTTAGGTTTTAAGCTCGTTCAGGAAGTGAAAACAGCCCGAGAGTAAAACTTAGGAAGAATTCAAGGGGCCGGTCCAATGGTATTTTTCCTAATTTTATGATTTTATGAAATTTAAAGGGAAAGTTTGTTAAAACCAAGGAGTTTTGTTGAAATCAAGGAGTTTTCATGAGATGAAGGAAACAAAAATATTAATAATAATAAAATAAGGGCGTGTGGGACCGGCTTGAGCATGTTTGGCCGGCTATGGCCCGGTCTCGTGAGTTTTCCCTTATTTTATGTATTTTTTCATAATTTGAAGGGATTTTCATAATTTTGAAAGACTTTTCATAATTTGAAGGAAGTATCATGAAATCAAGGAATTTCATGGGATTAAGGAAACATGAAAAATATAGTAATGATAAAATAAAACGTGTGGGGCCAGCTAGGGTATGACCGTCCGGCTATGGCCCGGTCCCACGGGTTTTCTTAATTTTATATTATTTTTCATGGGATCAAAGAAATATCATGAGATTAAGGAGTTTTCATGAAATCAGATAAATAATGATAAAATAATGAGGAACCATGAGGTGTGGGGCCGGCCGGATCAAGGCCCCACAATATTTTCCCTAATTTTATATTATTTCCTCAGTGCGAAGGAAACACCATGAAACTGAGGAGTTTCCTCAAAACAAAGGATATTTGTTCAAATGAAAGGTTTTTCATGAAATCAGGGAAAATAACAAAAAATATGATAAAAATATGAAGGCGCGGGATTGACCACGCACGTCCGGCCGATCGGTGGGCCCATGCTAAAAGCACCTTGGTCAATTTTTAATTATTTATTATTTTCCTTCCTAATTTGCATAGGTTCATCGTCTCGTCGTATTTTGAAATACTTGTTCGTATAAAGTGATTGTTAGTGCACCATCGTTGAGTATACTTGCACCATTTGAGTCGGGGCTTACTCGAGGTAGCTCGAGATGCCCATGTGTTGAATATTTATTACTAACCCATGGAATTCTCTTTGGGAAGAACCATAAATTGAATTAATGAAATATTATGAAAATATTGAATATTTTCCGGGATTGATTAAGGAATCTATTGGTTCGAGAATAATTAATTAATGGCTCTATACTAGTACGATCGTCTAGGAGCATTAATTATTCGAAATTGAGTGATATGAGCTTGTTGAAGCGTCATATTTTCTTTCATATAGTCATGGAAAACATTGTTACATCTTGAAGACGTTATTGCTCTACACTAACGGGCATCTTTGTCTAGGAGCCATCTAATCTTTCGATTCTATATAGAAGTAAATCTTTGAAATTGCTCATTATTCATGAGGCATGACGTTGCCTCAGCTGGGAGACTACATGTCTACATATACTCTGAGAGACAATATTCTCATTCAGATATTCTTATGGCATGAGCCTTCATGCTTTCGATAAGAGACATGAGCCTCAATACTCGTTTGATTGCTGGATCAGGAGTACATATAAGTATGGGTTTACGATTTTAGCCTTTATCAAAATCCACCATCTACATTAAGTCCCCTGCTTAGTGAGGAAAGCCGTGTTCCTCATTCAGCATTGAATGGTGATTTTCCGGTCATAAACAATATAAGTAATTGAACTTAGTCGTAAGTTAAGACATTACCGGATTTTGATAGTACGAGCAAACCATGACTTGAATGAAGATCCCAGTGGCATGATAGAGCATCGTCTAATGAGCATAGATTGGTGTTGTGGAATCGACTAGCGAAACAAGATATTGTGGAATCACAAACGATGATACGAAGATCTTAGTGACTACTTTTTTATCTTTCCTATCGTAGAAATTAATCTCAAGCAAATCTACGATTATACTCAAATCCGATAGAAACAGCAAGATCAGATCACGCAACTACATAGAAAATAGTTGGGTCTGTCTTCACAATTAAGTCGTTAACCTACAGGGTCTCAAGAGAAACCTAAGGTTAAAGGAGAATCGACTCTAGCTTACAACTAGTATCACACTGGAGGTGTGGGGATTAGGTTTCCCAGTTGCTAGAGTTCTCCTTTATATAGTCTCCAATCAGGGTTTGCAATCTAAGTTACCATGGTAACAAAGCATTCAATATTCACCGTTAGATGAAAACCTGATTAGATTCAAGCTAATATCTTTCAACCGTTAGATCGAACTTAGCTTGTTATACACACATGAAACTTAACTTCATTTAGGTTTGAGTAACCGTACCTAAACGTGTACACTTAGTTGGTTCAACAGTAGTTAACCAAATGGTTAGCCATATGAGCACGTTCATATCAACCTTATTCATCTTCACCATAACTAGTTCAAATGACTCAAAGAACTAGTTAGAGAGATGTTCAGTTGCTTAGATCTCATAGAAGTATACAAGACACAATCGAAGCAAAATCGGTTTTGATTCACTCGAATTGATTCATGAACATTATAGCCACGGTTTGCAAAGATTGCATTCCTAATATATATAAATGTTTAGTTCATGAACAAACCGATTTTATAAAGTAATCTACCTAAGTATGCGAACAGGTACGCGTTCTTAAGTAACCGGATTGAGTTTTTTTTTCACTTTCAAACTCCATCAGAAATTCACGGACGTGAACTTTCCGCCAGTACGCGTACGGGTACACATACTGTCCCGGATTTCCAACAACCGCCACTACGCGTACGGGTACACATACTTTGGGTTCCCGGTTTTGGACTTATACACAAATGTGAAAACACATTATGCTTATATCCGAAAATGGTTACACATTCTAAACTCTCATTTCAATCATTGGAACATTCTTAGAGGATATTATATAGTTGTTATTCACAAACTATTTTTCATCAAAGGGATTTTCAAGATATTGAGATAATCAACATGACTTTAGTCACGAGTAAAGATGAACTTGGCTAAAGCGAAAGCTTACCAACACATATTTTGAGAAATAAATAAGCGAGATAAACTCGGCTCGAAATAGCACATGTGTATAATCGTAGTCTATATAGCAATACGACTTTTGTCTCAAGATATGAGATAGAGTAAATAGACTTTTGAGTGATAGATAAGTTCAAGTCTCCACATACCTTTTGAAGTTTCACCAGTTCCTTGATTAGTTCTTCGTCTTTGCATGATGAACACCGTGGAGTCTAGATCTCAACTACACTTACTATCCTAATTCGAGACTTAGCTATAAGTAGACTAGAAATCATAACTTATAGTTTTGGCAACTAAACTTGACAAACAAGCTTGAGATAGCAACGCTTGCAAGTTCGACCGAGCAGTGCTCTAACAGTCTCAACCATATGTTATTGTCCCCTCTACTATATCTAATTATACAATTTGAGTGTCCGTCTCTACTTCTCCTTCTTCTCGCTATTGTTTCATCCTTCATTGCTCCTTCTTCAAAGACGTTGTCTATTCCTAAGAATGATCATAATATGACAACTAGGGGTAAGAATGGAATTAGGGTACCAAAATTTTATTATGCTACAAAGCATAAAATGCCTCTTGCACTTCTCATTCACAAGATTAGAATACCAACATGCATTTGTTTGCTCATAAAGAAGAGGTTTGGAGGTTTGCTTTAGCCAAAGAATTTACAGCTTTGGCAAATGCTGGTACATGGTCTCGGGTAAAACCTAATTCATCTCAAAATCTTGTGAGTTGTAAGTGGGTGTTTAGGATTAAATACAAATAAGATGGTACAATTGATACACACAAATCTATAATGGTGGCAAAGAGTTTTCATCAACAACCTGGTATTGATTTCGAAGAGACTTTTAGCCCAGTATCAAAGCCAACTACTATTAGAATTATTCTGTCAATGGTGGTGCAGTAAGGCTGGTCTATTCACCAATTAGATGTCGCAATGCATTTCGCATGGTGACTTGAAGGAGTAAGTTTACATGACACGGCCACCAGGCTTTGTTGATCCTTCTAGGCTCGATCATGTCCGCTTATTGCATAAAGCCATTTACTTGTTGAAATAGGCACCCGTGAGCACGGTATGACAAGTTAAGTGCGTTCTTTTTGTCATTGAAATTTAAGAATTCTTTGCAGATCCATCCTTATTTGTGCATAAACTGGTCACCAAATAACAATTGTTCTCATCTATGTTGATGATATTTTACTTACTGGATCTTCCAAGGCTTTTATGACTCAAATTATTGCTCACTTGCAAAGTCAGTTTCCAATAAAGGACTTGGGGCAGCTTCATTACTTTTTGGGATTACAAGTTCAGAGAACAGATGATTCTATTTTTCTTTCTCAAACAAAGTATGTTGTTGATCTTTTACACAAACATCACATGGAGGGTGTTAATCCTTGTCAGACTCCTATTTCAGCTTCAGATAAGTTGAGTAAAGATGAAGGTGAACTTCTGGAGAATCCAACTGAATACAAGTCACTAGTTGGTGGACTTCATTATCTTACTTGGTCAAGACCTGAGTTAGACTTTGCAGTAAATTTAGTGTGCCAGTTTATGTAGAGTTCTAGAGTTCCTCATCTAATTGCTGCCAAAAGGATTTTACGCTATGTCAAAGGCACATTGGAGTATGGAATGCTCTTTACTAAAGGTCCTTCTTTTCTTTTGGGATTTTCTCGATGTGACTGTTCAGTAACATAGATGACAGAAAATCCACTGGTGGGTATTGTGTTTTTCTGGGTTCCAATGCCATTTCATGGTCTTCAAAGAAGCAATCAACAGTTGCTAGATCTAGTACTGAAGCAGAGTATCGAACATTAGCTCACAGTGTTGCTGAAAATATACGGATCAGCTATGTATTACATGCTCTTCATTTTCCAGTGCAGGGTATACCTGTACTTGGTTGTGATAATATCAGCTCCATCTCATTTGCTTCCAATCCTGTCTTGCAAGAATGAAGCATGTACACTTGGATTATCATTTTGTCAGGGAGTTGGTTCAATCCAAGGCTTTTGATGTTTTTTATGTCAATACTCTTGACCAGATTGCAGGGGGGGGGGTATTAGCACAGACACAGAAGTGGTGCGGGATAAGCAAAGTTGTAGTGCAGGATAAGTTCAAATTATACACTCCCTCTTTAGTTCACTCGTGTCTCTGTCATGTGTTATCTTTCACTTTGTTCTCGCGTGTGTGAGCTGTCAGTTAGTTATTGTTCTCTTACAACCCCTTAAATACTGATTGCTTGATATTCAGCCCCTATAATGGAAGTTACCTTTCTGTAATGAAATGTATTACATTTTTAGACCAAGAACTCTGTTACTAACTGTTGATGGTGGATTTTAGTTCAGGGCTAAAATTGTAAAAGCAAAATTTAATATGCTGACATCCTGCAGAGGATAAAGCTATCTGAGTGATGAATACTTCTTCACTTTACTAATTCACCTAGAATGGAGCATGTGGTAACAATCCCAAATATTCTGTGAATTAAAAACACAAAATTCATCCAGGATGGAGCATGTAGCAACAATCCCAAATACCCTGTGAATTTTTAGCATTATTTATAATGCATGACTAGCCTTGTATTTCCTGTATTGTTCCCGCAGAACTCTCATTATTGGTGCGGCATGACGACTGAGTGTTACTCTCAGCAGAGTAACACGAATCTCAAAGTTTCAATAATGAGGCATACACGAAGTACCCGTACAGGCTACATCTCTCGTTGTGTTATACTATCCCGATTGAGCAACATCTCTCGGTGTGTTATACTAGCCCGATTGAGTATATTTCCTAAGGGAAATTGGGCATCCATGTCGGTCTCTAAACAATCACGACCACGCAAGTTGGCCGCATCATTTAACCGGCCTAGACGATCCACATCGAGAGCAGGACTACCACCACAATGACCACCAGCGGCCCGTTTATGCCCCTGGTCGGTCGAACACACACCATGCTCCCAAACAACCACCGAACACTAGCCTGAAGTGGGATGGTTGGGCTGGTGTGGAGCGGCTTGAAAAGGTCGTGCGCACAAGGCGCAATGTCGGTCTCAAACGGATCGCGGCCGTCCAACCTCGCCAAAGATGGTACGCCATAGATCGTCACATGGCCGGTTGTACAAGCGTTGTCCCGCACACCCGGTGGGCCCTCTTTCTACTTACCCGACCGACCTTCTCACGACCTAGCCGGGGAGGAGCAAACGCTTGCTCAAGTTCTACTCGATGTGATGCTTTAAGGGTCACAAGAAAGTCCACTAGTGTCTTAAATTGATCACGACCATCCAACTTCACCTGCATGTTTGGATGGCTTAGATCAATCCTATGGACGTGGGACAGTACACACATGCTCACCACCGACTCAATATGGGCCCCACAGGGTCGGCCTCCCCAAAGGAGGAGCATAGCTTGCTAAAACCATTATGTTGAAGTCGTTTACACACGACCGATCCCAAACCCTAATTAGGGTTTGCGGCATGTTACATGTGTCGCTAATCGATCACGAGCGTCCATTTTCGCAAGCTTGGACGGAGGGTGTCGATGTAGACTTAAAAGGTCTCGAGCATGTCACATGATCACCGTGGGCCCATATACACGCATGACCGATCGACCAAGGCCAACCATGGCAGGACGTCTCGAAACGCTCGCCCGAAGTAGGCATGTCGCGCGGTTTCCAGCTCTTTTGCGGCATGGGATTTCTGTTGCAAATCAATCTCAGCCGCTCCTCTTTTCCTGTCAAATTGAGTGGCTTAGATCACACTTTCATGGGATAGTGAGGTACGAGACGTGTACACCTAAGAAGCCGTCTACATGCATGCCCGGTCGGTTCTACCTAAAACACCTCCCATGCTTGGTTTCGACCAAGCTGAAGAGTGATGCTTGCGCACCTATTTAAAACCCTAAAATTCCACCAATGGTCGCAAATGAGTGTCATAAGATCATCTCGTTCGTCCAACTCTACCATCTTGGTTGGGAAGCCCTGGCTAGGAGTTAAAAGACCAATGAAGCACCCCATGATCACCGTCCGCCACTCTTCCACATAGAGTGATCGGCCAAAGCAAGGCTCGCCCATGCAACCTCCAAACGATCACTTGAAGATGGTTGGACGTGATGCTATTTTAAGACGCTTGATCGTGACTTACTCCGTTAAGCCTTAAAATACCGATGCTTCATACATGCTGAATATATTCGATGCATTACATGCATAGAATACACACTATATTTGATAAATATCGATTTCCCAAATAACTTAGTTATTTAACCTAGCACCGTATACTACCTTCTGTGGGTCCCAGGATCCACACAATCGAGACATCAAGCATGTCACAAATCCAGGGGATACATACTGGGTATTGGTATGGCGGTTTACGCGTGCAATGCGCCATCACAAGAACGTGTCGGGAAGACATGGACCGGTTAGTGATGATGGGAGAAGTGGGCTTATACCTGATCGTGTGACAATCACCAACACGACTCCACTACTCCACTTCCTCCACTTCCCACGAGAGACGAGGGTTAGGCTCAATGACTTGTATAAATAGGTTCTCCTCCCTATTTCCAAGAGACAAGCACAGAAAACCAAGTGTTGTCATTCGTATCCAGAAAACACCAGAGCTGATTGCTTACATTATTGCAAGCCAGTTAGATATTCTGATACAAGTCATAAACAGCCAATACCTTCACAATCTCAACACCTTCTTCGCTTCCCTCCCTAAGATAAACCCCATCTCCTTCACTTTATGACCGAAGCAAGTCTGGAACGGCCATTTCTTGGTTTAGGCCAGAATTGTATAGATTGATCTCTCGAATCAAAAAGCACTCCCGTGCAGTGCATTTGTTTAGGGTTTAGATTCATTTCTCATCCACACACACCCAAAATTACCGAAACCAGCAGAAATAGTTTTCACCCATAAACACTAACATAAGCTTATGATTTACTTATACCAGTAATAACTTTGATGGATTAATATTATTTCCTTACACGACATGTAATGTTTGGAGGAACAAAAACCGTAGCATCTACTATAGAATGAGAAATGACAGAACTATTGAATCTTCTGGAACAAGTGCAACCAGTTTTACAAAATTTGTGCTTCAAATTCATAAACCGAAAACTCACCTTATCCATGTTGGTCCAAAGTTGCAGAACAAATTGGTTAAAAAACAACCCAAAGACACCACTGGTAAAAACTGCTATGTGTTGATTGTTTGTTCATCAAACTCCATTGAACTTGGCGAAATATTTCTTTTTCATACTATTGAACTGATTGAACATTGTTGCACCACACTAAAACCGTAGGTTCAAAATGAGCGACTGGTGAAAGTGACCGACTAGTGAGCTTCTAGGAAGCTTTCATCATCCATCTTTAATAATCTAGCCGCATGTCCAGCATTCTTTGTTAATTTTTTATCCACCTCATGAATCATTCTTTTTTAATGAAAAAAAATTATATTAAATCTACAAGTCATACAACATGAGGTTTTCACCCTTTACAAGACCTTTCACTACTTTACATTTCAGAAGATTAAGTTGAGGATCATTAGCTAGAAAAAAGATTTTCTTTGTACAGCTCCACTTGGCTAGTTTGTCCGCCTCATTATTGAAGTCTCTGTTGACGTACTTAATATCTACAAAACTAATTGGATTCAAACGAGAAAGTACATCCTTGAGAATTGTCTGCGTCCTCCACTCACAGCTAGATGGCTTGTTGTTTAAAAAGGTAAAAACTTCCCTACAGTCCGTTCTGAGCTTGACATGCAGAATATTTAGCTCCAATGCCCATTCCATTGCTTTATGAATTGCTAATGCTTCTGCTGAATTTGCACTCGTGGCGTTTCCTGCAAAAGTTTTAATGTCTGTGATTTCATTATTTAACCAATAGATCAAACCAATTCCATATGAACCATCTGATTCTTCGAAAGAAGCAACAACATAAAAGACATTATTCTTTTGTTCTTCCAACAAGCCAGTATGGCAGTTATCCTTATTCCTGCTCAAATGATGTTGCAATGCATTTCTACCAAAAGTAATCTCCCAATCCTTTAAAAATCTTGTAATCATGATAACACATTCCATAGGACTTGGCTTGACTTTCTTAAAAATAACAGTGTTTCTATAATTCCAAATGTGCCAACAAATGATACCAAAAATTTATTTCCAATATTTTAAAGAGGAGTTGAACCATGATCTAATCCATCCCAAGAAATCATTATTGTGACTGGGAATCCGTAAACCTAATCCAAACCACACAGCTCTAGCAAAATCACAAGAAGCAAACAGGTGAATTAAGGTTTCAAAATGATCACCATTGCATAAAATACACCACGGCTCAACATGTTTCATGAAACCATGCATTTTTGCCTTAAGCATCAACACATCAAGCAGACCATTTTCCAAACAAAACAATTAATCCTAGGAATGTTTTTCATATGCCAAATCTGCAACCAAAATTTATCAGCATTCACATTTTGTTTATTTGAAATGAGGTTATAAGCAGACTTAGTTGAAAACTCTCCATTTCTATTTCCTAGCCATCGCAATTTATCATGATTATCTACATTCAGATATATAGATTTCACCTTATTTGCTATGTTAGGAGAAAAGGTAGCATCAATCAAGTTAACATTCCAGTGGCCATTTACGTCAATAAGATCACTAACATATTTGATATCATCATTACGCCAAGTGTACAAAATACCAATATCAGGAATCCAATTATCATTTGCTATGTGAATATTTCTCCCATTCCCAACTTCCCAAATACTATTGTGTTTAACAACTTCTAAACCCTTTCTAATACTATGCCAGATCCAAGAAATATTTGAAGCTCTATTTTTATGAAAAGGGTGAGATCTAGGGAAGCATTTTCCTTTCAGGATTCTAACCCAAAGGGCATCTGGGTTATTCAACATTCTCCATGCTAATTTAGTAAGCAGAGATAAGTTAACTTTATGGGGATTCCTAATGCCTATACCACCACTAACCTTTGATGTGCAAATTTTACTCCAAGCTTTAAGATAAAAAGCTTTCCTAGGATTATCTTTATTCCACCAAAAATCTCTTTGCAATTTATCATATTTATCTAACACAGAATTAGGAAGGTCAAAACATTGCATTTGGTAACAAGGGAAAGCACATAGAGTCGAATTGATGAGGACAGTCCGACCAGCTTGAGATAATAATTTGGCTTTCCACCCATGCAAGGACTTATAAGCTCTACCAAGAAGCGACTCAAAATTTAACGCTTTACGCCTATCAAAAAGCAAAGAGGTTCCTAAATACTTTTCATCTTTAGGGGTTCCTAAATAATAATTTGCCTTTCCTAAATACATCTTAGCTAGTATTTTTATGCTTGTGATGCATCTTTTACTAAAATAGACACGGATTTGTGGTAGTTTATGGTCCAATAGGAAGATATAGTAAAGATGTCTAAAATATTCATAAGAATTCTAACATCAACAATATCAGCCTTGCAAAAAAATGAAACAATCATCAGCGAATAACAAATGAGAAATAACCGGACAATTGTTGTTAAGTCTAACACCAGAAAATTTATGCTGAGATTAAGCATGCAAAAACAACCTAGAAAGGCCCTCTAAAGCAGTAATGAACAAGTAAGGGGAAAGGGGATCTCCTTGTTGAAGACCCCTTGAGGGACCGAATTGCAAATCAGAATACCATTGAGTAAAACAAAGAGATTTAACAAGTAGAAATGCATTCATAAATCAAATCACACCACTTTTGATTGAATCCAAATCTCTGAAACATGAGAAGAACAAAATTCCACTCCATTTTGTCGAAAGCTTTAGATAAATCAAGTTTTAAAGCTTAATACCCCTTCTTAGACTTACTAGTTTTCATGCTATGCAACATCTCATGGGCGATAACTATGTTATCCATAATCTGCCTTTTAGGAATAAAAGCAGATTGATTAGGAGAAATGAGCTTGTCCAGCATTGATTTCAACCTAGTAGCCAAAATTTTAGATGTGAGTTTGTATAAAGCATTAATGAGGCTGATAGGCCTAAAATCAACATGAGATATAGGATTCTCCTTTTTCGGAATCAGAGAAATGAAGGAATCATTAATCTTCTCAGGTAATCTACCAGAATCGAAAAAGCTCACGACAAAATTCACCACATCATGTTCAATTAAGCTCCAATGGGTCTGAAAAAAACCAGGTGGATACCAATCAGGGCCCGGAGATCAGGTGGATACCCATCAGGCCTGAAAAAAACCAGGTGGATACCCATCAGGGCCCAAGGGTTCATGCTAAACAGGACAGACCGAATTTCTTCAGTATCAGGGATTCGAATCAAGTAAGCATAACCTCATGAATCATTTGGTCTAAAAATCCACGGCTAAATTGGGCCTATAAGGATTAATGGGGCCTATGGATTTTTTCATCCACCCCATAAAGAATGATAAGGGGTGTCTAAATTAGATGAAACTACCATTTTACCCTCTATCAAATATTAATACTACTTATTTGTCCCCATCAAATCCTAATCATAAAATTAAAAACTAAAATCAAAATCATAAAACTAAAATCATAAAATTAAAAATTAAAAACTAAAATCAAAATCAAATTCATTTCCATCTCCACTTCAACTGATTCTTCTTCTTTTCTTCTCAACCCAATCCTATAAACTAAGTTTTAGTAACATAAAATTGCTCAAAAATTGAAAATTTTGAAATCAAAATTTTCCTGGTTTATCAGAATCGGTTAACGTTAATGTATATGTGATCCGATTGCAAATAGAAACGGTTTATGTTCATGCCCACAAAGACCGATTGTCCTTGATGTGTTTTCTGGTTCGAGAAATTTGAACCAGAATCGGATTACATTAGCACTTATAAAAAACGATTGTTGATGTATAATGTTAGAATCGGATTTTATATGTGTGTCGAGTAAACCGATTGTTGTTCTCAATTTTCGTCAGATCCTTTTTTGTTAGAATCGGATTACATGAGCATTCTTATAAACCGATTCTGTTGTGCAATGTCAGAATCGGTTTTTACATATGTATCGTGTAAACCGATTCCCGTTAACCCATTTTTTTCGATTAATACTCGATCATAAAATGAGTATGAAATCATACTCGATTTCATTTCGATTACAAATGAAAAATAAAATAGTTCCGTATGATTTTACCCAATTTGAAAATGAGTATAACTTTATACTCGAATCGAAAGCGAGTATAACTTCATACACGAATTGAAAGCGAGTATAACATCTTAAACGATCTAAGATTGAGTATTAAGTCATACTCATTCTTAACTCGGGTATAAAATGAATTTTGATTTTATTTGATGTTTAACAACACATAATTCACAGATAAAAAAGAAAAAATTTACCCACAATCGGTTTATGTTCATGCCCATATAAACCGATTCTGGATAATCGGTTGATACCAATGAAAACATATACCGATTCTGAGTTGGTGTTCTTCAAAAAATTTCAAAATTTCAAATTTTTTCATGTTCAGATGATTCATTAACACACGTTAATTTCACATCTAACACTATATTTTACCACTAATCACCGAATTAACACTAATTAATTAGGGGATAAATTTGTCATTAAAAAATATTTGGTTAAGGGGCTTTTCATTTTACTTCAAAATGTCTCTATTTTGTCACGTAATGATAGGCCCCAGTTAATCCTTATAGGCCCCAATTTAGTCAGGCTAAAAATGGGCATCCAAAGTTTAAAATAATTTAAACCCACTGCCTAAAAATGCTTAAATATACAACAAAAGTCTTAAAACCCATCCCCACTTGCAAATTCTCACAAGCAACAAAAGATTACGCTTGAAAAGGAAAACAAACAAAACAAAAACATTATTCTCGTATATTTCACCTACAGGGTAAAAAAAAAAAAATTAATAAAAGAAAAACTTGGGAGGGAAACTCTTTCCCTATTCAACTAGAAAATAAAATTGAGAAGGGGAATTAGGGTTTCCATTTTCGAAGAGTTATGATGGGTACCTCTACAAGAAGAATAAGAGTATGTGAAGCAAAATTAGGGTCTAAAGCTGGAACTATTTATCTCAAGAAGAAGAAGAAGAAGAAGAAATTTCTGTCTCAGTTTCATCTTCAGGTGCTTTTCGATTTTCTTTGATTTTTTTTGTTTCTGATTTTTTTGAAGTAATAATTTGATTCTAGATTGTTTATGATCTGTTTTTTTTTTTTCTAAGTAAATTATAATTGGGTGATGGGTTTTAGAGTTTGATTAAACTACTACTTTTTTAGTCCATCTTTCTTCTGTAATTTTGGTTAAAACTCCGGGAAATTGGATCATTTCATGAGATTGAATTTTAGTCTGGGTATTGTGCAATTTTGGTTTACTTTCCATTCATTTGCTTGAATAAATTGTTATTCTTCTTGTTGGGATGATCAGGCTTTAGGAGTTCCTTTGATTATTACCTCTTGGGTATGAAATGTTGGGGGTTTTGCATGTAAATTCTTTGTTATGATTCTCAATCAGTTTTGGGGGTTGGGTATCGTTTAGGATGTTGACTAGGTGTGGAATTATGTGGTGATGGATCAGGGGTTGTGATTGAATATTTATGTATTTGGAAGTATCAGGTGTTTGATCTTTGATTAGCCTGTAATGCTGAATAATGGTTTTCAGTGAATCTATTTGTCTGAATTGTGAAATGTCAGTGATGCAATTTTGACTTGTTTGTGTTAAACAAATTTCGGCACTGATATAAGTTGTGGTTTTTATTTTTCAGAGCAAGTAATTATAGGTTAAAGCATCCAATACCAGTTCTTTTAGGTACCCTTTACTAATGGAGAGGTCAGATAATCGTGACGCTGACCACATTGTTGAAATTGAAATGAGGCATGATGTTTCTTCTCCTGGTCCAGACTGCCATCACGATGAAGAAGGAGCTTCTTCTAGCAGGGGGTTGGCCACTTCTCAATCTCCATTAGCTTCTTCTAATGGCCATGGGAGCAGGAACCTGTTCAATAAAGGATTCATGTGGATTTTTAATTCAGTAATATGGACGTTTGTTGAATTGATTTGTACAATGAGTCAGATTGTGGCCTCCGCCATTGTGTTAGCGTTATCAAGACTTAAGGACCCCCAACTGTTTGTGTGGGCCCTTATATATGCATCTGGATGTCTTGCTACCCTTCCTTTTCTGTATCGGCGATTTATGCACCGCAACCAGGGTACTGCAAGGTAATGCTATTGTTGTTCTTGTAAAGCAGATCATGGCCTTCTATACTACCCAGTTTACTGTTTGTTGGAAAGATATTAAGTTCTAAATTATTGATTCATTTTTACTGTAACAATTACAATATACTTCTATGTTCAGTGATTTCACTAATTATTTCTGTTTTATGAATTTCTGTGGTTTCAGGGTACCTGTATCGCGTGCCTTTATCTTTGCATGGCTTACTGTTGGAAATATGTGGTTATTTATATTTGGAAAGCACATGACTTTTGGAGTTAAGGCGCCTTTCTTGTTCATGTAAGGGCCAATATCTTCTGTCAAGTTCTTACAATAGTAAAAAATAAGAAACATTAATCAATTGCTTTAAAATATCCACAGGCATTCAATGATGTTTCTCAAGTTCTGCATGCTGCTTTACCCATGCATATACATAGTAAACTGTTTCTGCGTACTCTATGTAATATCTAGTCAGGGGTTCCATGAAGATTTAAATCGTACTAGAGGATCTGCCACAGAAACCACTAATGTTCATGACACCAACACGCAAGGAGTTGGAGAGGGAGGTGGGACCTTAGCAGCTGGAACCGAAAAAGCACTTATCATCTTATGGAAAGATGCAGTAAGTTCTGTTTGAATATCTTGATGTATAATTTTAAGGTCACTGAGTTTTAGTTTCACCCGACTTCCCAATTAATGCACGTGTCATCTTGTTTACCTTTCACGTCCTGGTCTGCATTGTCCAAATTGGCCATATGGCACATATCTAGGACCTGATCCAAGTATGGCCAAATAAAAGTGGTTCCCGTGTAATACAGTGTTGCTAGTCGGAACAAGCCCAAATAAAAAGAATATAATTTGGATCTGTAAGACTGTTTGCTATGACCATCTTAGCAAACAACTACTACTTGTTGATGTAGCAAACTTCTTTATCTTTTGTTCTTCTTTACAGCCCCTGGCAGTACCCATCTTACTGGAAAGTCAACTATTGCTTATTCTGTCTTCTTCACTTTTTTATTGCGTAGGTATGTAGCATTTGCTTAGGGAAGTATGCAGATAACAAAGAACTGAAGGGGCTTCCCTGTGCCCATTTCTTTCATGTGGATTGTGTAGACAAATGGTTGAAGAACAATGATTCCTGTCCCCTCTGCAAGCGTGGCATCGGAGAAAGCAGTGGAACCCAGAATTGATGTTATGTTACTGTTATTAATTATTAATTATGAGTTGGTCTTCTTATTAGCTAGAAAATGTAGGTGTGCTTAGTTTTATAGGCATTTGGACTTGTAATTGAGTTGTTGGTGTGGGGATAACTCTTACTTTGTAGGGAGTGTCTCTGTGAACTCTATTTAGAGAGTCCTCTTTTTTTTTTCTACATTTTCAATGCTGCTCAGTATGCTGTTTAAGCACTTAATAACTTTGAGGTAAATATTATGGTTGGTTCGGTTTTATATATGTTCTAGCAGTATGTTTGGAGGTTTCTTGGTAGCGTACCTCGTATTCCAGTGCATTTCATGTCTAAACTATATGCACAGTATCAATCAAAAGTTACCTTAGAAGATTTTAGGTTAACGAAGATGATAGCGATGCTAAGGACGAGCTGATTAGCGAGTCAACTGAAATGCTAGTGGATTTATCCGAAGGAAAGCAAAACAGGAGAAGTGGAGGAGGGATGGTGTCAAAATCATTTGGTTCTTCTCTGCTGTTTTGACAGAGATAGGGGTAGTTTTGGTAATAGTTCATATCAAAGGGCGCAATTCCTGTAAATTTCAAAATTTGAACTCCACCTTCCTGAAATATTGCTTTATATCCGTGAGATTCCCTATAACAAAAATCTCTGGAATATCTCAACAATATACAATATTCTAGGAAAGAATATCTTCCAAACTAAAGGCAATGGTCAAAACCCTAATCCTAAACTTGTTTATATAGTTAGATATCTGAGAAGGAAAAATTCATCTTCTGAAATATATTCTCTCATTCCAGAAAGTTTTATCTTCCCAGTCCTCTTAAGTATGTCACAAGGTTCAAGACACCAGTTGGCTGCCCTCACAAAAAGATTCAATGCATCAACTCTGGGAGGTGCAAACCCAAGTCGCGCAAGAGGAAGCCTGATTTCTGAAGAAGAGATAGCGGCAGCTGCCAACAAATGGAAGAACTGTCTCATTGGGAAAATTATATCTAAAGATGATATTGAGCTTGAAAAGGTTCAGAGAGATGTTAATATTATATGGAGAAGACATAGAAGAGTTGAGATTAATACCATGGGAAGAAACTTGTATGTGTTCAAGTTTAAAACTGCAGAAGATGTGGCTGATGTTATGAAAAGTGCTCCATGGATTATCCATGAACACCTGGTTGTGCTCAAACCTTATGATAACGCAATCCCTCTGGATAATTATGTTTTCACTCACCAGACCTTTTCTGTTATGATAAAAGGTCTGTACCTTGAGCATCTGGATGAAGGAATTATTAATAAACTCTGTGATGACATGGGAAGGAAGATAGCAGAAGAGGGTTCTAATGGCTACACCATAAGAGGCAGAGTTGTTTCAGCTAAGATTGAGGTTGATCTCAGCCAACCAATGAAAAGAGGAAACTGGTTACTTACCGCTGCTAATCAGAAAATATGGGCTCGCTACCATTTTGTGAAACAACCTAGGAAAATCTGCCCTGACTGTTTTACAATTGCTCATAATGATGAGCTATGTGAAGAAAGAGCATGGCATATATTCATCTTCGGCATGACAGAGCCAGCTTTTGAAGCATACTATGCGAAACATGCACACATGGTTCAAAATATGCTCAACAATTCAGCTGATGACAATGGGCTTAATGAGCTGGGTAATGGTATCTCTGGTGGAACGGTCGGGTCAGGCGGGTCGGAAGGAGAAGACTCGGATCCAAGGAAAAATAAAAGGAGTAGAGACTCGGGTTTAGAAGACAATTATGTTCTCTTGGATATGAACTCCACAAACCCTAACGCCAGTAGCGGCAATTTCACCTCTGTAATTGTTAATGGTAGAGGAGATCAATCAGAGATCGAGGGTGCCTTTCTTGATGGTGGTGACATGAACATGGTAGATGTAGAGAATGGAGCTAGAGAGTCAAACAACCTGATGTTCCATCCCCCTGCTACAGATCAAACAACAAGTGCGGCAAATCAGGTTTTTATAATCTCCCCCTTTCTGTCTGAGTATTTCCCTATCCTTAATTATTCAATTCCTTATTCATTCCCTGGTTTCCCGATTGATTTGTTCGTGCTTTCAATTTTTAGGGTTTTCCAATCCCTTAGAATTAGTCCTATTCTTTGTTCTCAGTCCGTTCTGTCTCTATCCTTTAGGTCTCCTAAATTTTATTTGTTTCGGTTATCTCATAATCATCACTTGTCTGCTTGTTGTCCCCCAGATATTCTATTTCAATCGATTTGTGTGTTTGCTAATTCGTCCAATTCGATTTACTTGTGTTACAAAATTTCTGGCAGTAAATTACCTTCCATAATGAGAATCATGTCGTGGAATTGTCAGGGTTTCGGCAACCCTTCTACCAGAAATTCACTTTGGAATTTGATCAGAGGTCAAAACCCTGACATGATTTTCCTGTGTGAAACTAAGAATGAGTCTTCTAAGATGAATCAATATCTTAGTAGATTCAATTACCCCAACTCTTGGGTTTTTCCTTCTATAGGTAGAAATGGTGGCATTGCTTTAACTGAAAACCGGTTTTGATTGTGAAATTGTCCATAACACTGATAAGATGGTTAATGTTATAGTCTCTGATAATCCTAGTAAACCTGAATCCTTAATCACTTTTCTTTATGGTTCTGTATACCATGAAGAAAAGATGGTACAATGGAGATATATTAGTGAAATTGGAAATCAAGTCAATCTTCCTTGGGTTATCATAGGTGACCTTAACATTACTATGCATGCCCAAGAAAGATCTTCTTTAACTACTCCCACTACTATAGAATACCCTGAAATTCAATCGATTCTAGATAATGCAGACTTGTCAGATTTAGGTTACACTGGCAATAAGTTCACTTGGAACAATAAACAGTCTGGGACCAACTGCATTTATGCTAGACTTGACAGGGCTCTGGCCAATGGCCACTGGCTATATCACTATGGATCTACTCCTGTAAACCATATTGATACTATTGGCAGTGACCATATCCCTATTATCTTGGAGACTGATTCTTTGTCTTATCAAGGTAGTAAGCCATATAGATACTTTAAGTGTTGGAGTAGTGATCCTTCTGTTAAGGATGTCATTAAAAATGCTTATTCTAAGGATATCAGAGGCTCTTTTTCTTTTCAACTCACTAATAGGTTGAGACATGTTAAATATGATCTGAAACTTTGGAATCTGAATCACTTTGGTAATATAGACAATAAAGTTAGAACTCTCAATTGTCAACTCCATGATCTTAATAATCAGCCACATTCTCCCAATAATGTGGATTTGATTAGGCAAGTAGAGTATGACTTGGAACATTGGCAAAAAGTTCAAGAGGAGTTCTATGCTCAAAAGTCTAGACAAGAATTCTTCAAATCCTTTGATAGGAATACTGGTTTCTACCACAATTATGCCAATAGGAGGAAACACTTTAATCATATTAGTGCCCTCAAATTGGATAATGGGCAGTGGAGTTAATGATAGAGTCGCTCTTGAAACCCTCAATTGGTTAACCATTTGAGTTCTATAGGTACTTGCTCTAATCCCTATAGAAACTCTGATATTCTCAATTGTATAGACCCTTGTATTACTAGTGACGATAATTTAAATCTGCTTAGACCAGTTACCAAGCAGGAAATTATTGACACTATCAACCAAATGACGCCTTGGACGGCTCCAGGGCCCGATGGTTTTCCCCCTGGGTTCTACAAAGAGAATTTAGATCTCCTAATTGATGATATCTGGAAAACCATTAATAGTTTCTTTAATTCCAGGTATCTTCTTAAAGAGATGAATCATACCTTTTTGTCTTTAATTCCTAAAGTTAATAATCCTTCTACTCCTGCTGATTTTAGGCCCATTTCTTTGTGTAATGCTAATTACAAAATAATCTCCAAGATTATTGTTAATAGAATGAAACCCCTCTTGAGCAAAATGATTAGCCCTTTTCAGGCTGCCTATGTCCCAGGGAGAAACATTCAAGAGAATGTCATTATTGCTCATGAGCTGGTTCATACTATGAAAAGGAAAAGGAAAAAAGACAAATGGGGTGTCATGGGCCTTAAACTTGATATGTCTAAGGCCTTTGACAGAGTTGAATGGTCTTATCTTAGAGACATTCTTAGAGCTTTTGGTTTCTCGGAACATTGGTGTGATCTTATTCATCAGTGCATTAGTACTACCAGCATTTCTATCTTGTTAAATGGCTCTCCTTGCAAAACTTTTAGACCAACTAGGGGTCTAAGACAGGGAGATCCCCTGTCTCCATATCTTTTTATTATTGTCATGGAGTCTTTTTCTAGATATATTTCCCATGCTGAGTCTTGCCATCTTATTCATGGTCTAAAGGTCACTAAAGATGCTCCTAGTATCAGTCATCTGCTCTTTGCAGATGACTGCCTCCTTTTTGCTAAAGCCTGCCACCGGGAAGCTAATCATCTTCTAAGCTTAATTAAAGATTTTAGTTATGCCTCAGGACAGGTTATCAATCTTCAGAAATCTAGTTGCTTCTTTAGTAACAATGTGCATCCTGATCATGCCATCTCTCTCATAAATGATCTTAAAGTCAAGAAAATAGCTCTTAATGAAAAATACCTTGGTATTCCCTTATTCATCTCTAGAGCTAGATCTGGTTCTTTCAACCACCTTAATGAACATTTTGATAAAAAAGTTGCCAAATGGAAAGGAAAGCATTTTAACCAAGCTGGTAGGTCTGTTATGGTCCAAAATGTCCTTAAATCTTCTCCTATTTATCATATGAATACTTTTACTATCCCTGATAATATCATCAACAGTATGGAGTCTTCTCAGAGAGACTTTTGGTGGGGTAAGTCCACTGCTGGTGGTCTATACTTGAGGGGCTGGCCTAGAATTTGTTCCCATAAATTTCAAGGTGGCCTAGGGTTTCGTAACCTTAAACATGTTAATCTCTCTCTGTTAACTAAAACTGCTTGGTATGTCATTCATAATCCTAATGCTCTGTGTGTTACTATCCTGCGATGTAAGTACTTCAAACATTGCCACCCTTTTCACAGTTCTAAGAAGGTAGATTGTTCCTGGCCTTGGAGAAGTATTAGTCGCGGCCTTGAGGTGATTAAAAATAACTCCATTTGGGAGGTTAGGAATGGTGATAGTATTTCTGCTTTTACTGATAATTGGATTCCAAATGTTGTTGAACCTAAATGTGTTTCTAACCTAAATCCTCAATTTTTTGTCTCTGAATTTATCGATAAGGAAACTAAAACTTGGAAGGTTGAGTTAGTTAATGCCTATTTCACACAACAGAATGCTAGTAATATTCTAGGCATGAGAATCCCTTTATCTGGTAGTGATAGAATCATTTGGCCTCATACTAAAAATGGTTCCTTTACTGTTAAATCTGCCTACCAAATTATTTCTGGTCAGAATATCTACATGAATAATCCTCAGAGTGTTAATCCTGTCTACAAATCCCTGTGGAGTCTTCCTATTTTGCCCAAGGTTCAGATTTTTGTTTGGAAATGCCATGAACTCATTCTACCAGCCAAAACTGTCCTTGCTAGATTTAGGAATGGTCATGACATTTCTTGTAACATGTGTAATTCTGGTTCTCCTGAATCTCCTGAGCATATTATATTACACTGTGATTTCTCTAAAGCTGTTTGGTCTCTAACACCTTATGCTGATGCTATTGATCAGGATAGAATTTCGAATATTAACCTGAAGGATTGGGTCATCAAATGGCTCACTGATGATGCAATTAAAAAAAATGCAGGGGCTGTCTTTTCTATTGCTTGGAGCATTTGGAAAGATAGATGCTCTAATGTTTTTCAGGGGAAAAATCTTAATCACCATTCAACTGCTAGACTTTCTCTTAAGCTTGTTAATGATACTGAATTATATCTGAATAAGAATAATGCCCATGCTCAGACTGATTCAGTTTCTATTGCTTATAAAACAATTGACCAAGTTACTAGCTCGTTGCCTATTGGGAGTCATGTTGTTTTCTGTGATCGCCTATAACAAAGATAATAACCTATCTCGGTATTGGTTTGGTTTTGACTGACCTTGCAGGCTCAATCATTGGATGCAAACTTAAAGCTGGGAACGTGAGGAATGCTGAGGAAGCAGAAAGTCTAGCCTTACTTGAAGCAGTGAAGTGGGCTAAAATCAAAGGCCTAGATAAAGTCTCGCTTTGTTAGTGATGCTAAAGCGAGTTATAGACTCTTTCGGTTCAAGCAAGAACCAATTGTATTGGTATAATAAATCAGTCATAGATGATTGTAAATCAATTCTTCCTTATTTAGCTTTAGCTAGATTTGAATTTCTAAGAAGGAATAATAACATGTTGGCAGATAAAGCTGCAAAATTTAGTAGTAGGTATAGAACTTCTGGAGAATGGATGGGTTACATCCCTGAATTCCTAAACTCTATGTAATCTTTCCCTTTCAATATAATTCATTTTTCCTAGCAAAAAAAAAGATGACAAATACTAGTCTAATAATCACCTAACTTCGATTATTTGTAGAGGCAATGAGGTTGAGCTAAAAATCTTTTTGGGCAGATTTTTGTGGGAAAGAAATAGCGTATCTTGGTATTAGATGTCTCTGAATGTCGGTCCATTGACTTATACTGCCTAATTTAGGAATCTTGCAAAGTCTTTTGCATCTAAATTTTTGGAGCAATCTGTCTTGGAATATTTGGTTATTAATTTCATTATCAAATTTCAACACCTAGAATACTTGGCTCTAAGTTTGGTTGAGTGTTAGGGTTCTAAACCTTTATACTGGAATTAAGTCGTAAGAATACTTGAAAACAAGGGATAAAGCCCTTTGATCCGGGGCAAGCAGCCTCTGCCTTTGAGAATAAACTTTAACAAACTTCTTACTATTGATAATCCGTACCTTACAAGCTTAAACTAGAGCTATTTATAGCCGAATAGACTTGATAAGAAAGCAACTAACTAAGGAAACCAGTAAAACTAGGAAACTAAATACTAAATACGTAAAGAAACCAAATACTAAGAGTTGGCATCGCAACATCCCACCCTGCCTGAAACAAGGCTTGTCCTCAAGCCTCTAATTCTGGAAAACACGCAATGAGATCATAAGCATCTTCCCAAGTTGCAACATATTTGGAGTGACCCTTCCATTTGATCAACCACTTTGTAGCAGCTCGATTTCCTTTCTTATACATTTGTCTGTCTAAAATTTCTTCTGGATCCCATTTATCATAGTCGATAACAGTAGGCAATGTAGCTTCAACAACGATAGTAGGACCTATCTTGATTTTAATCGTGAGACATGGAATACTTGGATGTATTCGCTAGTGACATGCAAGTCCAGTTTATATGCCACAGTTCCAATTTTCTCAAGAACTTTAAAAGGGCCATAAAAACGAGGTGATAGCTTCGAAAAAGACTGATTAACTAAAAAATGTCGTTCAGTTCTATGAGAATCAGCATATTTCTTCATTCGATCTTGTGCATCAGACAATTGAGACTTTAACAGCTTAAGTGTATGATCTCTGGCACGTAAGTTCAAATCCACATCATGCACAGGGGTTGATCCAGATAAATAAGCCGATATTGCTGGTGGAGGACGGCTGCAAAGAGGTTCATATGGAGTCATTTTAATGGTAGAGTGGTAGCCGGTGTTATACCACTATTCGGCCCATGCTAACCATTTGAACCAATCTTTTGGTTTCATTCCTGCAAAGCATCGAAGATAACATTCTAGTGTACGATTTGTTACTTCTGTTTGACCATCACTTTGCGGATGATAAGCTGAACTCTTGCATAGTTGTGTTTCTTGCATTGTAAAGTAGGCTTCCCAGAATTTACTCATGAATACAGGATCTCTGTCACTCGTAATGGTCTTTGGAATTCCATGAAGTCGTACTACCTCTCGTACAAACGTATCAGCCATTATACTAGCCGAATATGGATGAGATAGTGCAACAAAATGCGCATATTTTGTCAGCCGATCAATTATTACTAAGATAGAACTCGTACCATTAGAAAGCGGAAATCCATAGAGATGTCAATCCAAACATCTGAAGGAATTGGCAGTGGACTTAAAAGTCCAGGAGGAGCCACAACTTCAGTCTTATTGCGTTGGCAAGTCTCACATTGTGAAATAAACTCCTTAATGGAATGCTTCATACCAGACCAATAAAAGTTTTATTGTATTCTCTTGAAAGTGCGTAAATAACCCTAATGACCACCCAATGGAGTAGAATGAAAGTCATGCATAAGTTTGCGACACCATTCTGAAGATGAAACCACCACAACTCTCCCCTTATAGCGCAACACTCCATTAACGTATGAGTAGTGACGTTTACTGTTAGGATCTTGATGTAACTGGTCAATTAGCGCACGAAGTTTCAGATCAGTATGACATTCTGCAACAATGGCAGTAACACCAGAGAAGATTGGTGCACTTATTGCCAATAATTGGGGTTAATAAGTCGAAACAAAGCATCTGCAGCTTTGTTTGTCGATCCACTACGATATATGATTTCATAATCATAACCTAGTAATTTGGAAACCCACTTCTGCTGCTCAATTGAAGAAAGACGTTGCTCCAAGAAATACTTCAAGCTTTTGTAGTCTGTATAAATCTTAAAATGTCGACCAAGCAAATTGGGTATCCATTTATTTACTACAGATACAATGGAAAGCATTTCTTTGTCATAAACAGATAAGTTAAGATTCTTACCAGATAAAGGTTTACTATAGAAAGCTATAGGTCTCGCAGATTGCATTAACACAGCACCAATGCCACCACCAGAAGCATCACACTCCAAATAGAACTCCTTGGAGAAATCCGGAAGTATCAAAACAGGCGTAGAAGTTAAAGCCTGTTGAAGCAATCTGAAAGCAACAGATTGCTTCTTGATCCGATTGAATGCATCCTTTTTAAGCGAAATTTGAGTTAAAGGAGCACCGATTTTGCCAAAATCTTTCACGAACTTTCGATAATAGCCAGCCAAGCCTAGAAAGCCTCTAAGTTCTTTGATTGTTGAAGGAATCTTCCAAGAAAGAATGCATTCTATCTTCTTTGGTTCAACGAAAACTCCATCAGATGAAATCAAATGACCAAGGTAACCAACAGACTTTTGGGCGAAAGTACATTTGGATTCTTTAACAAATAATTTGTACTTTCGCAAAAGTTCAAACACCATCTCTAGATATTTGATATGAGTAGCATAATCCTTGCTATAGATCAGAATATCATCGAAGAAAACCAGCACAAACTTGCGTAAGTAAGGCCTGAATATATCATTCATTAAGCTCGAAATGTCGCCGGTGCATTAGACAATCCAAAGGGCATGACCAAAAATTCGTAATGGCCATCATGTGTACGGAAAGTCGTTTTTAAAATGTCGCCTTCATGGACACGAACTGTAATAACCCGATCGTAAGTCTAGCTTGGTAAAGAAATATACACCATGCAATTCATCCAATAATTGTCTACCACCGGAATTGGATAACGATCTTTAATGGTTATCTTATTAAGAGCACGGTAGTCTACACACATGCACCACGAACCATATTTCTTTCGAACCATAAGAATAGGGGAAGAGAAAGGACTAGAACTAGGCCCGATAAAACCATCTTGTTGTAGCTCACCAACTATTTTCTCAATTTCATCTTTTTGAAAGTGTGGATACCTATAAGGACGTACATTCACGAGTCCTGTCTGCGGCAACAAAGAAATTTTGTGATCTTGCACACGTTCAGGAGGCATCGTTGTTGGAGTATAAAAAATGTCACCAAAATTTGAGAGTAGTTGTTTAATTCAGGTAACAATTCTGAATGCTTAGCGGCGGAAGTATTTACTGCAACTAGTTCTAATAAAATTCCATAATTTTCTGTAGATAATAAACGTTGCATGGGAACATCCATAATCATTACAGCTGATGATTGGTTACCAGTTAATGTAACGGTTGTGTCTTGAATGTTAAATTGCATAGTCAACTTCTCAAAATCCTAAGCAATTTTTCCCAATGTACGTAGCCACTGGATTCCCAATACTGCATCACAACCACTAATGTCTAACAGGTGAAATTCAATATCAAAAATCATACCTTGTAATTGGATAGGAACAATGCAAGAACCTTTAGTGTTTAGATGACCACCATTACCCACAGTTACACGTAAAACAGGATCAGAAGAAGACACTACAAAGCCACATTGCTTGGCTATGTTGGGATGCAAGAAATTATGCGTAGACCCTAAATATATAAGAATTGTGAGAGGTCGAGCCTTAGCATTGTAGTTGCAGGAAATCCTACACTACACCCTCACTAGAATTTACACAATTAAGTCATTTTAAGATCAATGATTATGATTTCTATTGATTGAATACTTGAATCTTTACAATATGAGATAGAAATGAGTTAAAGAATTACAATCACTCTAAAACTTTTTCTCTCCTAAAAACTTGCTTAACAATTCAAAAAGACCCCCCCCTCCCCCTCAACGGACTTACTCAACCCTTTATATAGGGTAGTATACGATGGATGACAACTAAGTTTGTCCTTTATTTTTTGGGAATGGCTTGCGAAATATCGCAAGCGTACAAGTATCAATTCTCGTGACACTCCTAAATTTATTTGAGTCTTCACATTCTTCTCATGTTAAAAATTTGTCGTCATTCATTGCGTCATTTATTTTACTTCCCTACGACTCCCTCGCAGTTGTCGTCATTTATTAATCTCGCGAAATGTTTACGTCGCGATATTCTGATCCTACATCTTGCCTCTTCTCATGTCTTCTCTGCGAAGGAGAGAATGTCATGAGAACCAATATTTTAAAATGCCGCAATTGCTCATCTTTATCTCGCAATTGTTCATCTTTATCTGTTTCATTCCCGTACGGAATTTATTACAGGTGTTTCTTCTTCCACTCTTTTCTTGACACGTCTCTTTCAACCGTTTATTCTTGACCATTCACGTCCCATCTCGCATTAAATGCATTTGTTTTCTCGAGGATTCTTCTCTCTATATATAGTTTTCTCACCCTTCTCTTCTTCTCTTTTATTTTCCCTCTTGCAAATTCTTTTCCTCCGCAACTGCTTTCGCTGCTGTAAATCTTCCCTTCTTTCTTTCTCTTGATCTTCAATTTTCTAATCATTCCCATACCCTAAAAATGGCTTCACTTGGTCGTACATATAAACCCCTTTTTAATGAAACTCAAAAGAATTTGCAAGAGAAGGGCTTCATCCTATCAACCATTCCTGATCAAGAATCTTCATCTATACTTTCGCAAAGTTATTTTCTGATCATCAATGCAATGATCAGAAAATCATAATCTCGCTAGGTCAAATCCTCGCAGGCCTTCCCATTCCTCTCTACAATCCCGAGATACCTTTATTCTATGAAATTCTTGCTCATGAGAAATTCTCGCGAGCTATTTATCAACTAAGTGGTGATTGCATCCGTCTAATGCTTGAATTCGCCAATCGTGGCGCCGGTAAGGGATCTTTTGATAGGGTGTAGAATACATCCTATTTATTATCTATTGTTTATGCTTTCTTTGCTATTTTTCTTGTGAATTTTGTATTTTACGCTTGTTTTGAGTTTTGTAGCTACTTTGGAGTCACACGGAGGAAAAGAAGAAGAAATCACCCAATTTGAGCAAAAGGGTAAAATTGTCATTTCACCAAGAAGGGAATACTATATGGAGCCCAGCCAAGGTTAAGGGGAGGTCAAAGAGGTGTCCCTTATCCAAAAGAAGGGAGTGAGAATAGCACAATTGGGGTGTATTTATGGTGGGACACCCTAAACCCATAGACCCACACCCGTACCCGGATCCATGCCCGAATCCAACCTCAAATTACCCAACCCTAAATCGACATATTCTCTGAGTTCTCTCAATCATTCAGGTTTATTACAATTCTCCGAAAAGAGAAAAGAGGTGAGAACAACACCCGTTCTTTGCTATCAATCCAAGAAGAATTAAGAAAGATTAATGATGCAAGGTGTGAAGACGAGTTCGATTTGTAGTATAGTTAGGGGATCCAAGTAGCTCGGAAGATATGGGTGTCTCGATTCTCTCGATCAAGAGGTGGAGAAGAACACGTAAATGAAGGAATTGATGGGTCTCGGGGATTGAAATTGTTAATCGAGCTAGGGTTTAATTAGTTTGTCGCTGCCATAGTCATGAATCGAAGAAGAATCTGTTGAAGGATGATTCGATGGGTCTGTGGTCGAGAGAGATCGAGAAATAATGAAGGAGATAGATGGTTATGTCGATCTTGGAGATGAAATTGAACGAGAAAGAGACGGGTTTGTGGCTGGTTGTGAAAGAATCGATTGGCTGAAATTGTGAGGAGTTAGAATCGAAATGAGAGATGGGTCTGGTGGAGATCATAACCTGAGATGAGAGAGGAATTGGAGCTTGAACTGAACTGAGAAGTTGATGAGATGATGCAGGTGCTGGTGACTTGGTTTTGAGATGGAGATGGCTTTGAGTCTGGCAAAGTGGCTGCTGGTGGAGAGAATGGTATGAAGTAGTGATGCTGTAGCTGGAAGCAGTGAGTTGTGGTTATAGAGGATGACTGAGAAGAGGTTGCAGGGTATGATGCTTTTGGTTGCAAAGCTGAGGCTAATTTGTTGAACCAGTGGTGGTTGTGACTGGTGATAAAAGTGAAATAGTGGCTCAGTGCAAGTTGGAGGTAGTGAGTTGCTGGCTGAGGAATTAGATGCTGGTAGCTGCTGGCATTTGAGCAGTGGGGCTGATAAGATGTTTCTTCCAGGTCAGATTGCAGGTGAGATGAAATGGCCTGACCGAGAAGGAGATGCAATTGGTGAATTATGAGTTATGTTTGGCTCTGATAAATGAGCTACAGATCATGAAGGTGAAGAGATAGAGAAGCACTGGTGTAGTGTTGTTGTTCTGGTAAGGCTACAGACATGGAGAATGGTGGTGGTGCCGATTTGCAACCTGCAGTGAGGTTACAGGTGGAGCTATGAAGTAGTTCGATGGTGAGTAGGCTGGAATTATGATGAATGGTGGCTCGGGGCAATTTGGTGAAGCTCTGAGGCAAATAGCCGAGTGATGATGTCTGTTATGAACTGAAAGTGTTGAAATGGCATTGCAGGCGCAGTTAAATCTGAGATGTTGTGTCTTGTGCTGGTGATACAGGTCTTGCAGGTGGAGTACAAACTGGTCAAGGAGCTGTAATTCAATTGGTGTTGGTAGTGTGGCTCAGATGATGGTAAAATGGGTATGGAACTGAGAAGGAAGGTGGTGGTTGAGCCAAGGTAAAGTATGAGCTGGTATTGGCAGTCAGTGAAGGCTTGAGCAGCTGCAGCCATGCTTGACAGGGAAATGGTTGCCTTGATTGAGCTGTGCAATGGCTGGGTGGTACCATGAAAAGGAATTGCAGAGCTAGTGTTGGCCTGGGAGTTTACAATGATGGGCTGGAGGCAGTGACAATAAGTGTCAGAAAGTAAGGTTGAGCTGGTGCTGGCCAGTGAAATTGCGCCATGGCCTGGTTTTGAGTTGCAAGTTACAAGAAGAAGTTTGCAGGGAAGAATTCGAGTGGAAGCAAAGGAGATGAAAATGGAACTGAAATTGGTTGAGCTCATGGAGAAGATGAAGCTGCAGAAATTGGTTGTGCAGGCATGATACAAGGGACTGGCAAATGGAGGTTGCAAGATGGTTTTGCAGGTGCTTAAATTTGTGTATGTGCAACTGTGCTTGAGTGTGGTTAGGGTGCGGAGTCCGATAATAGGAGGATGGTTCGGTGTTAGCTTGGCGGTGAATGGGAATGCATAGTGGAATTGAGGGCCAACATGGCCGGGCAGAGATGCTTGGCTGTGCAAGGCTTTGCAATGGCCTAGGCATGGATCACTCAGCCGAGTTAGCTTTGACTCAAAGAATCGACTAAGTTTTTGACCTTGGTGACTCTTCTCCCTTGACCTTTGACTAACAGTTTTGTCGACGGTTGACCCGTTTGACCGTTAGTCCTAACGGTGGATCGACGGAATATTCCATCGAATATTCCACTGACGGAGAAATTTTCAGGTGGTAGTGGCGGTGACGTTTTCCGGCCGGGATTAAGCCCACAATCCCGCTTTTCCGTGAGCAAAAATTCCAGAATATTCTATGGACTTCTCTCATGGGTGTGAAGACTTGGGCTTGGAATTGGATGGAGAATTGGACTAAAATTTGGAAAGAGAAGATGGAAGAGTTGAGAAAAGCTTGGAATTGGAAATTGAATTGCTAAAGGAAAAGGATTCTATTCCTTAGAAGATTTGGAGAATATTGAAGCCTATAAATAGAGAAGTTCTCTACACATCTTTTACACACACCTCTCTACACACACAACCCTTGTGTTTTTGCTTGCTTTTCTAAGATTTTTCTTTTTAACTATTTGTGTGAACTTGAAAATTCTTCTTTTAATTATTATTATTTGTGTGAATTTCAAAAACATGAGTAGCTAATTTTATTATTGATTGAGGATGAATTCCTAGTTCTTAACATATGATTTAAGTTTTTGTTTTCAATTCTATCTTGAAGTTTTTCACATGATTATCGATTGTTTTTACTAATAGGAATGATCTTAATGACATTCATGATTGATTGATAGATTGTTTAGAGTGCACGCTAAATTGATTTGTTAATTTGATCTAAAGCTAGTGAAAGTTAGGGGATAAGTAATCGTTTCTTGACTCTTTACATAAGTAGCAAACACGAGACCTTGCGGAGGGATTCCGTGGAGCAATTGTGTGTGAAAACAACGTTAGCAAGTAGACCTTGATCTAAGAGTCTAACTACTAATATTAACCTAATAAGTTCATAAATCTTAATGCGTTTTTCTACTACTAGGTGGTTTGGTAAATAGAATCCAGTAGTCGAGAACTTCCGTATCCCGGTGATACAAGGATTTAGGGGTTTAGAACTCGATCTAGCCGCTTTACCTACGGTTGGTGATAATTAGTGACTAATAACAAGTAGAATAGAACATAACTTGATTCATTGTTTCGTAACGAAGAAGGATTCCTTGGTCTTGTCTCTCTTATTGCTTTCAACTTTCGATTTTAATTGCTTTGTTTATTTTCTTTTGCTTTTTACACCCCCTTTCGTGACAACTTTTACAACTAAGATCTCTTGCTCCTCGTGGGAACGAACTTGACTTCCATTATATTATTTTTAATTGAGTGGAAACATTGATTAATTTGATTGCACCTACGACACGCATCAAATTTTTGCGCCATCTTTGGGAGCAACGGGCGATTTTTAGTTGTTTTTATTTTTATTTTTGCTTTATTCTTGCTTTGTTAGATTCTTTACCATATCTAACTTAGTTTTTGAGAATCTTGTTTTGTGTGTATACCTTTGGTGAATGCTTAAAGGGGTAGACCGAGTCCAATACGTCTTCGATCCAGCACTCAACTAAAGGATTTCATTCGAGCGATTAACACTCCACTTCCTCCTTCTTCATCAAGTGATTCGGACAAAGAGGAAGAAACAATGGCTGAACGTACACTAAAGGACCTAGCTTCTCACAAGCTTGATACACAACAATGGTGTATCCAAACTAACTCAACCTTCAAGATCAAGCCGGGTTGATTAGAGAGTTACCAAAGTTCCATGGCATGGTGAATGAGGACCCAAACAAACATCTTATGGACTTCTACACCATAGTTATGGCTATGCTTCCACCGGAGACTAATGCGGATGGAGCAATGTTGAAAGCTTTCCCGTTTTCTTTGGCGGGTAATGCTAAGGAATGGTTATATTATTTGCCTTAGGAAGTATCACAACATGGAATGGGATGAAGAAACTTTTCCTCGAGAGATATTTTCCCGCATCCAAAGCTACTCAAATTCGCAAGGAGATTTGTGGATTGAAACAACAAGTGGGAGAATCATTGTATGAATGTTGGGAGCGATACAAGAGGTTGGTGGCAAGCTGTCCACACCTTCAATTTAGTGATGTTATGATACTCCAATACTTCTATGAAGCTCTTCACCCAAGTGATAGGTCTCTTCTTGACGCCGCGGGTGGTGGTGCACTAATGAACAAGACTTTGACCGAAGCTAGAGAGTTGATTGAAAGTATGGCGGCAAACTCGCAACAATTCTACACAAGGGATGAACCAATGGTTAGGCGAGTGCATGAAGTTAGTGATTCATCATCACATCTTGATCAAAGGATGAGTAACATGGAGATAATGATGCAAAGGATGGTCGCGGTAATTATTCCGGATGATGAGACCGAACAAGTGAATGCTTTATATCCAAATCAAAGGCCAAGGTACGATCCATACTCCAATACCTATAATCCCGGTGGAAGGATCATCCTAACTTTAGTTATGCAAACAAGCAAGCGGCGGCTCCTAATCCATATGCGCAACAAGGAGGTTTTCAACAATCACGCTTTCAACCTCAACAACAAGGTGGTTCTCAACAATTCCAACCACAACAAGTCAAGGAGCGTGATTCTTTGAATGATGACAAGCTCAATGCATTAATGCAAGGTGTGCAAGGTCTTACTTCTATGTTCCAACAAAGCCAACAAAAGACCGATTCGGCCATCAAGGATTTACAAACTCAAATGGGACAATTGGCGACCGATGTGAACCTATTAAAATCTCAAGCATCCACAAAACTTCCTTCACAACCATTTGTGAATCCAAGAGAGAATGTTAATGCGGTTACTTTAAGAAGTGGAAGACAAGTGGATGGTCCAAGTCATCATGAAGAAGCTATTGAAGAGGTAGTCAAAGATAAGGAGGAAACCGCACCAAAGGAGAACTCCACACCAAACGACCAATCCAAGGAACCGGTTCCTACTTTCACTACTCCACCTCCTTTTCCTAGTCGTTTTGCTAAATCCAAGAAAGAAGCTCAAGACAAGGCACTTATGGATATCTTCAAGAAGATTGAAATCAACATTCCATTCATTGAGGCTATCAAGACAATGCCACGGTATGTGAAGTTCATGAAGGAATTATGCACAAAGAAGGATAGGTTGCTTGATAATGAAATTACTAAAGTTGGTGAGAGTGCGTCGGCTATGCTATTGAAGAAGATGCCTACAAAGTGCACGGATCCCGGTGGTTTCACGGTACCAATTACTATTGGTAAGCAAAGGTTTGAACATGCTTTACTTGACTTGGGAGCTTCCATTAGTGTGATGTCGGCCAAATATATGACTCCTTGAATCTTGGACCTTTGAAAGAGACAAGAGTTATTATCCAATTAACGAACAAGTCTAACATATATCCAAAGGGACTTGTAGAAGACGTGCTAGTGCAAGTAAATGAGATTATTTTTCCGGTGGATTTCTTCGTGGTGGATATGGACAACAATGAGAACCGAGCATCTACTTCTTTACTTCTTGGGAGGCCATTCATGAAGACCGCAAAGACGAAGATTGATGTTGATAAGGGTACACTCACTATGGAATTCGACAAGGAGATAATACACTTTAACATATTTGAAGCCATGCGCTACCCAAGTGATGTGCATTCCGTTTACTCCATTGATGTGGTTGATTCATTAGCGCAACAAATGGTGGAATTGAACCGAGAGGATGAACTTGATGTGGTGTTGCAAAAGAGCATTGAATTGGACGTCCATGGCTTGTCTAACTTGGATGTTGAAATCTCCAAGGAATTGGTGGAGATGTGTGGTGCTTTGGCGACATTGCAAGAAGCTAAAAAGGGTAATGTTTCATATATTTCTTTACCCGTGAATGATGAAATACTTGTACCATCTATTGTGAAGGCGCCCAAACTAGAATTGAAGCCGCTCCAGGACCATTTGAAGTATGCTTTCTTGGGAGATGGAGATGAGCTTCCGGTGATTATTTCTAAGAACCTCATACCGGTACAAGAAGACCGTTTGCTTAGAGTCTTGAGAGAGCACAAAACGGCTATTGGGTGGACAATTGCGGACATCAAAGGCATTAGTCCATCCATGTGCATGCATAGGATTCTAATGGAAGAAAACGTGAAGCTTGGCACGTGATGCTCAACGTCGGCTTAATCCTCCCATGATGGAGGTTGTGAAAAAAGAGATACTCAAATTGCTAAGTGTGGGGGTAATCTACCCAATTTCCGATAGCAAGTGGGTTAGTCCGGTTCAAGTGGTACCAAAGAAATCCGGAGTCACGGTTGTTCGAAATCAAGACGATGAACTTGTTCCTACAAGAGTTCAAACCGGTTGGAGAGTGTGCATTGATTATAGAAAGCTTAATTTCGCAACCCGAAAGGATCACTTTCCTTTACCTTTCATTGATCAAATGTTGGAGAGGTTAGCGGGGCATTCTTATTATTGTTTCTTGGATGGTTATTCGGGATACAATCAAATTGTTATTGCACCGGAGGACCAAGAGAAGACCACTTTCACTTGTCCGTTTGGAACGTTTGCATATAGACGGATGACGTTCGGCCTTTGCAATGCACCGACTACTTTCCAAAGATGCATGGTGAGTATATTCTCGGATTATGTGGAGCGCATCATCGAGGTATTTATGGATGACTTTAGTGTTTATGGAAATTCTTTTGATGGTTGTTTAAATAACCTTGAACTAGTTCTTAAACGATGCATAGACACAAACCTTGTCCTTAATTGGGAGAAATGTCACTTTATGGTAAACCACGGCATAGTACTTGGTCACATTGTGTCCTCTCGAGGGCTCGAAGTGGACAAGTCAAAGATAGATTTAATAAGAAACTTACAATATCCCACTTCGGTGAGGGAAATTCGTTCTTTTCTTGGCCATGCAGGTTTCTATAGGTGGTTTATCAAGGATTTCTCCAAAATCTCCATGCCGATGTGCAAGTTATTACAAAAGGAGGTACCTTTCGACTTCAACAAGGAATGCAAGGATGCTTTTGACAAATTAAAGGAGATGTTGACAAGTGCGCCAATTATCAAATCACCGGATTGGAATCTTCCATTTGAATTAATGTGTGATGCTAGTGATTATGCGGTTGGAGCCGTTTTGGGTCAAAGGGTGGACAAGTTGTCCCATGTTATCTATTATGCATCTAGGACCCTTAATGACGCACAAATCAATTATTCTACCACGGAAAAGGAGTTATTGGCTATAGTTTTTGCTTTGGAAAAATTTCGATCATACTTGGTGGGTACAAAGGTTATTGTGTATTCCGATCATGCCGCACTAAGACACTTGATAAAGAAGAAAGAAGCTAAACCAAGATTAATTCGGTGGATCCTATTGTTACAAGAGTTCGATATAGAAATTCGTGATAAGAGGGGTGTGGAGAATACCATTGCGGATCATCTTAGTAGACTTGTTATGTCTCAAGAGGAACTTCCATTACATGACCGCTTTAGGACGAACAACTTTTCTCCATGGAAGAATCAACACCTTGGTATGCGGATATAGTGAATTACTTGGTGACAAGGAAAGTACCTAGTACAATGTCTAATTTCCAAAAGATGAAACTTAAGAAGGTAGCTAAGCAATATGTGTGGGATGAACCATACTTATGGAAATATGGGGTTGATCAAATAATGCGAAGGTGCGTGCCTAATTCCGAATTTCAATCCATTCTCTCCTTTTGCCACACTTTTGCTTGTGGTGGCCACTTTGGTTCTAAACGCACCGCTCTCAAAGTTCTCGAGAGTGGGTTTTATTGGCCTACCTTGTTTGAAGATTCATATGTTTTTTGTAAATCGTGTGATAGATGTCAACGAACGGGCAATCTAGGTGCTCGAAATCAAATGCCACTCACACCAATTCTCGCCGTTGAGATTTTTGATGTGTGGGGTATCGATTTTATGGGCCCTTTTGTCAATTCGAATGGAAACTTTTATATACTTCTTGCCGTTGATTATGTTTCGAAATGGGTGGAAGCTAGAGCCACCAAGACTAATGACTCTCAAGTTGTTTGTGATTTTGTAAGGGAAAATATATTCAATAGGCATGGTACACCAAGAGTGGTGATAAGCGATGGAGGCTCACATTTCAAGAAGGCTTTCCACGCTCTCCTCAAGAAGTACAACATAACACACAAAATTGGTACGCCTTACCATCCACAAACTAGTGGACAAGCAGAAATTTCAAATCGTGAGATCAAGTCCATTCTTGAGAAAACGGTGAATGCCACAAGGAAAGATTGGAGCTTTAAGCTCAATGATGCACTTTGGGCGTATAGAACGGCGTATAAGACACCGATTGGTATGTCTCCATATAGGTTGGTTTATGGTAAGGCTTGTCATCTTCCGGTTGAACTTGAACATAAGGCTTATTGGGCGATAAAGAAATTCAACATGGAGTATGATGAAGCGGGAAACAAAGGAAGTTACAACTACATGAGTTAGAGGAGATACGTAATGATGCTTACGAGAGTGCTCGGATTTACAAGGAAAAGACCAAGCTTTTTCATGACAAGATGATTTCGTAAAAGTTTCATCGTGGGACAAAAAGTCCTTTTATATCATTCTCGCCTTAAACTATTTCTGGAAAGTTAAGGTCCCGATGGATTGGACCATATGTTGTTACTAATGTTTTTCCTCATGGTGCGCTTGAAATTACTAGTCTTAGAGACAATTCGGTTTCCAAAGTCAACGGCCATAGGTTGAAGCCATACTATGAGAACATCGCTTATGTGAATTTTGATGAACTTTCATTTGGAGATGCACTCCCTCTGGAGGAGTAATGTGCCGCAAGAGCTAAGTCGGGCCGTCGACTTTAAAACAAGCGCTTAATGGGAGGCAACCCATCGGTTTTGTATTTCTTATCTTTTTGCTTTTTGTTATTTCTTTTTCTTGTTTCTTATCATGTTAAAATTTCCCACCTTGACTTTACTAGGAGGATTCAATTACATTGAGGACAATGTAAGGTTTAAGTGTGGGGAGTGGTTAAGCATGTTTTTAAAACAAAAATTAAAAAAATTTGAAAAAAAAAAAAAGTTTTTCATAAAAACTCCAACTTTTAAAGATTTTAGAGTCACTAGCATATTTCTAGGTATGTTTACATAGAGATTTTGACCGACATAATTGAACTTGGAAATGTTAGAGAACTACATTCGGATTTCTTGCTTGTTTGAGTGTTAAATAATGGATTTAATCATACCGGTGATGCGAATTTGGTGCAGGGGAGAAGGGCATTATTAGAGTTCCGATCAATCATTAGTGGAGACTACCCGTATTCATATCATGTGAGGCACCGACCAGAATTCTTCCATCTACTAAAGAGCTTCTTTTGAGTGTGTGTCACCATACGTTAATTCCGGGTAGAATGGTGAGCTACCCAACCTCCCACCAATAGAAGCACTACTCTTGATCTCTTGAGTGCTAATTTTGTCAATCATGAGGGTGACGTCCATGGATGAAAGCTTCCTTCTTGTAGTTCGATTTGCAGTTAGCACCATTCTCTCGACAACAACGGATCCATAGAAACACTCTCATCATCAACAAGGAGCGACATCAAAATCTACAAGGAAAGTTGGAAAAAGTACAAGGTTTACAAGCAACGGAACGAGAAAAAGAGCAAATTTCAAATATAAGTAAAGCAACATAAAAAGAGCGGATTTTTACATATATGTTGAAGACTTACAATACAATGAGCATAATTATACATACAAGTATGAAGACTTATTCATAAAAGTGAAGAAAATTAAAAGGTGAGAATTTTTGAAAGTTTATGATTTCAAAGACGATACAAGTTATGAAGAATCAAGCGGTAAAATACTTCTTCCACGGCCATGGTTTATTTTGTATTTAATTTCTCTTGTTAACAAAAAAAAAAAAGAAAAAGAAAAAAAAATTGAAAAAAAGAAAAGAAAAAAAAAAGAGAGAAAAACAAGAGAAATATTTGTTCTTATTTTTGTTAATGAGCCGTGGGGAAGGAAAATTTATAAGAAAGTTTCAAGCGACAAGGTTTTAAGGTAAAAGAGTTACAAATTGTCAAGGATTTATGAAATTCAAGGGTTTATCATCAATAGTTGAAACCGAAGACGAAGACCATGAAGATCAAGACGAGGAGCGGAAGACGTTTCTATTGGATGCCGTGAGAGTGGTGTTATCATAATTGGCGATCGGATGTGAAGGTGAGTAAGTAATCTCATCCTCGATAAAAATGGTTGATTTCCTTTCGTAGAGATCGTTAGAAAAATGGTTTTTCAAAATATTAAAAGATGTGGGTTTTCAAAAATATTTCGGAAGTTTTCCTTCCCACCATTCAACGTGTTGCAGGATTTCTCTCTTCATTCCTACCTGCACACATGTGTGACCCATAAAAAGCCGTCTTTTTGAGTGGAATTATCATAAAATCCTATTTGGTGAGGCAGAAGTCGAGGCGAAATGCTTATTGATCGTTTCTCAAACATGCATTCTCTCATTATGGTGTGGTTATTTCTCACTCAACATTTAAGAATGAGAATATGTTCTTTAGTATTTCTAACTTCTTATTACTATTATGCAGAAACCCTATGTCCTCATAGCTCCTTGGATGCTTGGGACGCTTGAACGCTTTGAAGTTGTGAGTTTTTAGTTTGATTTGCTCGAGGACTAGCAAAGTCTAAGTGTGGGGGAATTTGATAGGGTGTAGAATACATCCTATTTATTATCTATTGTTTATGCTTTCTTTGATATTTTTCTTGTGAATTTTGTATTTTACGCTTGTTTTGAGTTTTGTAGCTACTTTGGAGTCACACGGAGGAAAAGAAGAAGAAATCACCCAATTTGAGCAAAAGGGTAAAATTGTCATTTCACCAAGAAGGGAATACTATATGGAGCCCAGCCAAGGTTAAGGGGAGGTCAAAGAGGTGTCCCTTATCCAAAAGAAGGGAGTGAGAATAGCATAATTGGGGTGTATTTATGGTGGGTGTCTGAATCCACCCACACCCTAAACCCATAGACCCACACCCGTACCCGGATCCATGCCCGAATCCAACCTCAAATTACCCAACCCTAAATCGACATATTCTCGAGTTCTCTCAATCATTGATTTTTATTACAATTCTCCGAAAAGAGAAAAGAGGTGAGAACAACAAAGTTCTTGCTATCAATCCAAGAAGAATTAAGAAAGATTAATAATGCAATTTGTGAAGACGGGTTCGATTTGTAGTATAGTTAGGGGATCCAAGTAGCTCGGAAGATATGGGTGTCGATTCTCGAGATCAAGAATTGGAGAAGAACACAGAGATGAAGGAATTGATGGGTCTCGGGGATCGAAATTGTTAACTGAGCTAGGGTTTAATTAGTTTGTATTTGCCATAGTCATTAATCGAAGAAGAAGCTGTTGAAGGATGATTCGATGGGTCTGTGGTTGAGAGAGATCGAGAAATAATGAAGGAGATAGATGGTTATGTCGATCTTGGAGATGAAATTGAACGAGAAAGAGACGGGTTTGTGGTTTGGTTGTGAAAGAATCGATTGGCTGAAATTGTGAGGAGTTAGAATCGAAATGAGAGATGGGTGCAGTGGAGATCATAACTTTGAGATGAGAGAGGAATTGGAGCTTGAGGCGGGAGAAGTTGATGAGATGATGCAGTGCTTGGTGACTTGGTTTTGAGATGGAGATGGCTTTGAGTCCGGCAAAGTGGGCTGGGTGGAGAGAATGGTATGAAGTAGTGATGCTGTAGCTGGAGGCAGTGAGTTGTGGTTATAGAGGATGACTGAGAAGAGGTTGCAGGGTATGATGCTTTTGGTTGCAAAGCTGAGGCTAATTTGTTGAACCAGTGGTGGTTGTGACTGGTGATAAAAGTGAAATAGTGGCTCAGTGCAAGTTGGAGGTAGTGAGTTGCTGGCTGAGGAATTAGATGCTGGTAGCTGCTGGCATTTGAGCAGTGGGGCTGATAAGATGTTTCTTCCAGGGGCTGTATTGCAGTGAGATGAAATGGCCTGACTGAGAAGGAGATGTAATTGCAGTTCTGAGTTATGTTTGGCTCTGATAAATGAGCTACAGATTATGAAGGTGAAGAGATAGAGAAGCACTGGTGTAGTGTTGTTGTTCTGGTAAGGCTGCAGACATGGAGAATGATGGTGGTGCCGATTTGCAACCTGCAGTGAGGTTACAGGTGGAGCTATGAAGTAGTTCTGATGGTGAGCTGGAACTGGAATTATGATGAATGGTGGCTCAGGGAAATTTGGTGAAGCTACAGGCAAATAGCTGAGTGATGATCTTTGTTATGAGTAGAAAGTGTTGAAATGGAATTGCAGGCGCAGATTAAATACGAGATGTTGTGTCTTGTCTTGGTGATCTGAGTCTTGCGGTGGAGTACAAACTGGTCAAGGAGCTGTAATTCAATTGGTGTTGGTAGTGTGGCTCAGATGATGGTAAAATGGGTATGGAACTGAGAAGGAAGGTGGTGGTTGAGCCAAGGTAAAGTATGAGTTGTTGGTAGTCGGTGAAGGCTTGAGCAGCCTTGCAGACCATGCTTGACAGGAAATGGTTGCCTTGATTGAGTGTGCAATGGCCGGGTGGTACCATGAAAAGGAATTGCAGAGCTAGTGTTGGCACTGGGAGTTTACAATGATGGGGTCGGAGGCGGTGACAATAAGTGTCGGAAAGTAAGGTTGAGTGGTCTTGGCGGTGAAATTGCGCCATGGCTTTGGTTTTGAGTTGCAAGTTACAAGAAGAAGTTCTCGGGAAGAATTCGAGTGGAAGCAAAGGAGATGAAAATGGAACCGAAATTGGTTGAGCTCATGGAGAAGATGAAGGCTGCAGAGGGGTGGTTGTGCGAGGCATGATACAAGGGGTCGGCAAATGGAGGTTGCAAGATGGTTTTGCGGGTGCTTAAATTTGTGTATGTGCAAGCGTGCTTGAGTGTGGTTAGGGTGCAGTCCGATAATAGGAGGATGGTTCGGTGTTAGCTTGGCGGTGAATGGGAATTGCGTGGTGGAATTGAGGGCCAACATGGTGGCGAGAGATGCTTGGCTGTGCAAGGCTGTGCAATGGCCTAGGCATGGATCACTCAGTAGGAGTTAGCTTTGACCAAAGAATCGACTCGGTTTTGACCCGGTGACTCTTCTCCCTTGACCTTTGACTAATGATTGACTGACAGTTGACCCGTTTGACCGTTAGTCCTAACGGTGGATGACGGAATATTCGTCGAATATTCCAACGACGGAGAAATTTTGGGTGGCCAGCGGTGGCGTTTCCCGGCGGATTCGCCACAATCGATTTTCCGCGAGCAAAGATTCCAGAATATTCTATGGACTTCTCTCATGGGTGTGAAGACTTGGGCTTGGAATTGGATGGAGAATTGGACTAAAATTTGGAAAGAGAAGATGGAAGAGTTGAGAAAAGCTTGGAATTGGAAATTGAATTGCTAAAGGAAAAGGATTCTATTCCTTAGAAGCTTTGGAGAATATTGAAGCCTATAAATAGAGAAGTTCTCTACACATCTTTTACACACACCTCTGTACACACACAACCCTTGTGTTTTTGCTTGCTTTTCTAAGATTTTTCTTTTTAACTATTTGTGTGAACTTGAAAATTCTTCTTTTAATTATTATTATTTGTGTGAATTTCAAAAACATGAGTAGCTAATTTTATTATTGATTGAGGATGAATTCCTAGTTCTTAACATATGATTTAAGTTTTTGTTTTCAATTCTATCTTGAAGTTTTTCACATGATTATCGATTGTTTTTACTAATAGGAATGATCTTAATGACATTCATGATTGATTGATAGATTGTTTAGAGTGCACGCTAAATTGATTTGTTAATTTGATCTAAAGCTAGTGAAAGTTAGGGGATAAGTAATCGTTTCTTGACTCTTTACATAAGTAGCAAACACGAGACCTTGCGGAGGGATTAGTGGAGCAATTGTGTGTGAAAACAACGTTAGCAAGTAGACCTTGATCTAAGAGTCTAACTACTAATATTAACCTAATAAGTTCATAAATCTTAATGCGTTTTTCTACTACTAGGTGGTTTGGTAAATAGAATCCGGTAGTCGAGAACTTCCGTATCCGGTGATACAAGGGATTTAGGGGTTTAGAACTGATCTAGCTGCTTTACCTACGGTTGGTGATAATTAGTGACTAATAACAAGTAGAATAGAACATAACTTGATTCATTGTTTCGTAACGAAGAAGGATTCCTTGGTCTTGTCTCTCTTATTGCTTTCAACTTTCGATTTTAATTGCTTTGTTTATTTTCTTTTGCTTTTACACCCCCTTTCGTGACAACTTTTACAACTAAGATCTCTTGCTCCTCGTGGGAACGAACTTGACTTCCATTATATTATTTTTAATTGAGTGGAAACATTGATTAATTTGATTGCACCTACGACACGCATCATCTTTATATCCCGATGATGTCAAAGACCCTAGATTCGCGGATTTAGAAATAGACGCTGAGAAATATACTGTGGAAAACTTTTTTGAAAATTATGAAGTAATAAATATGAGAAATGATAAATCTCATTTGGGGTGCTCGATTGAAGAGAAAAGATAATATTTCCGGTGATAAGCTGCTCATGCAAGATATTGGTGGCACTCGGGCAAAAATAACGTTCCTCGATATTCCAAAGATGAGAAGTGGTGGGTTGTTCCTCTGTTTTTGAGCGGACCTTATATTGCGAGGTTCTCATACTCTCCCCGCAAATCTATAAACTACCATCCTTGGGAATTTAAGTGGCCCGAGAAGGCAAAAGAGGTATACTTCCTATTTCAAGTTTGCTTTGCGATATTTCCTTCCTCTTATGTTTACTAGACTTGTAAAATTTTCAGATTACCAAATTGAAAAAGAGTTATAGTAGACGTCCAAAGGCGAGTACTCGCGATACTCTCGATCGATCACGGATGAAGTAAGAAATACTTTCTTTTGTTATTTTTAACAATATTGTTGCCTCTGTTTCTTATCTTCATTCGTGTGCGAAGGTTGTTGAAGAAATAGACATTCGAAGCTGCGAAGGTTAAGGGCAAGAATAAAATCACTCTTCGCAAGGATAAATCTTCTGCTCCATCTTCTAAAAAGCGGAAAATCCATCCCTCTTCTCGTTCTAGTTCCCAAACCAGCGAGAGTTCCGACGAAGATGAAGATGAGGTTGATACTTCCTCTGCGAAGGAGAATCACTCGGTCACTTCTGCTATGGCGCAATTGTCTAGTGTCTTCTCCGATTCTATGCAAGGATTGAGAGATGATCATTTATCTGCTACTTGTGAAGCTCTCGCTAAAATTTGCGATGCTCCCCTGTTAGAGGATAATGAATCTTTTCGCGGAGTTTCCCGAACAATGACTCCCAGTCTCTTAAATGCACTCAGTGCTTTGGTATGCTCATATTTCTCTATTTCTCTGTAACTTCGATTATAAACCTTATCTTAACAATTTCTTTATCTTTCTGTATAGTCTGGGAGAGCTTCCTTTGTTGTTGCCTCAGACCTTGAGAAAAGACGCAACAATCTTGAAAAGAAAAATCTTCAACTTAAATAGAAGATCAAAGAACTAGAAATTGAAGTTGCGACATCTCGCAAGAAGGATGAAATAATTCAACAATTGGGAGTTGAGTCTTCTTCCCCAGAAAGACAAAATATCTACACTTCAAAGTGCTAATCAGCAACTTTACGGTATAACACCCTCTTTTTTTTCTCCATTTCTACTTTGCCATTTATTTTTCTTTGTCTGACTTATCATTTTCGCAGACATTTATAATCTTTCTGACGAAGCCATCCTTCTCCATTCATTCCCTAAACCTATGGATGATGATGCTCTTCTTGCTCATCTCAATGAATCTTTAAGTAGTTCTTCAAACAAGACTAATTCTCTCTCATTAAGTGAACTTCGAACCAAATTTCATCTTCTAGAAATTGAACATAGGTCTAGTTTAGGTTTAGCCAATCGATTTAAACGGTTATATCTTGACTCCCAGGAGAGTAATAATATTCTAAGGAAGAAAATTAGCAGCCTCATAGATGATAAGGATCGCATTGCTAATCAAGGTGCACAAGCATTAGCAAAATTCCAAAAAACCCTTCTTGAAGTCCAAATTGAACGAGACGAATATCTTCGCCAAAATGCCATACTTAATGAGCGAGAAAATCAAATTCGTTCACTTCTTTTCATAAATAATGATGATGAATTCGCACTGGCTGCGAAGGTTCTAGATAATGCGAAATAACTTAGGTGTTAACGCGAGTCTCCATCTTGAGAATAATGCCTTGGTTAAAGATATGATTTGACGAGAGAAGGTTGTTTTACTATTCTTCATTATTTTTCCACCTCTTTTTTACGAAATGTTATTAACTTTTGCTAACTCATTGTCATTTGTTCGCGAGAATGCGAGAAGAGGTTTCAAACCAGAATCAAGGAACTTGAATGAGAAAGCGCAACTTGCAAAAGACTTCTCTCTTCGCAATGACAAATATTCTAAGATGAAGAAGCAACTACAAACTACTCGTGGCAAATTTCAATAATGATGATGTTCGTTTCGCAACCAAACTATTGAAGCAGTTTGCAATGATCACAACATTCCTCTTTCTTCATATCCTTGTCTTCTCGATGAAATTCCGATAATATGCCTTGGTTGAGATGTCTCACGATAGTGATGTAAGCGAAGAAGAAGAATCTGATAAAGAATAATAAGTTGCTAGATTGTTCCATTTTCCTTTCTCTTCTTGTGATATTTGTATATTTATCCTTTTAACCTTCCATTTGTAATCTCTTATTGTAATTTTATCATATGAAAATAAATAACAAGTTTTTATTCTAATCATTCCCATACTTGCCTCTGTTATTTATTTTCATATGATACAAGTCGATAATCTTTAAGTAATGATACTTCCTAATTTCGTAAATCATTGTTGCTTTGATTCTTCACAAATAAATGAAGAAATATAATCGTATTCGCAAGCTTGTTTGCTTATTCGATCATCATTTATGTTGAAATTTGTCATTGCGACAAAATCGCAGGACGTCATTACATTTTCATATAATGACCCATTGATCTTGTCTTATCATTGTTTTTGTGTGGTCTTATTTTTCCTTCCTAGTTAAAGGTCTTATTTTGCCACCCCTCATTTTGCATCAATATGATAGGTCTAAATATTCTTGCGAACATAAAATCCCATGACATTGGCGTCTTGCGACAAGATCGCGGGGGACGTCCTTACACTTTCATGTAATGACCCATTGATCTTGTCTTATCATTTCTTTAGTATTTTTGCCTCTGCCGGATATTTCATTTGCGACAATATGACAGGCCTAAATGTTCTTGCGAATATAAAGCCCCATGACATTGCCGTCTTGTGACACTTATCTGCTCCCTAATGGAGGGTGCCGCCTTATCCTCTCCTGGTTGCCCCTTCAAGGAGGCGTACATCGGCCATACAAGACTAGCTCCTCCGATCCCGGTCTTAACAATAACAGTTGTTTTGCAGCCTCTTATCCCTTATACCTATAGGGTTTATGGTTACGAGGCTGCAACCTAAGTGGAGTTTTCTTCGGGCCGAGTGCAACATATGCCAAGACTTTCCAAGAATGGCCGAGACACTTCAAATGCCCCAGTCACTCTTGGCTCAACCGTGTACCTCGGCGCCTTGAGCATACACCGACTCCTTGGAAGAGACCCTCGGGCGTCCAACCGGTATAACCTTATATATATAGTTGGAAATCCAAGGTATCTCTCCGGATAGGCTTTCATGGGCCCCAAATCTCCATGACTCAGTTCCGGGAGCGGTGTAACCTTTTCACTTGAGCCATGTCAAGAGATACCCCCCTTATATGACGCATTTTAGGTCTTACATTTGCCTCTTGCGAAATATCATTCGCGAACTAGGGTGTACGCCATAAAGGTTAGTCCCATTCACTCACTCTTTCATTTTTGTTAATTCATTCAATCGTTCATTTTTGGTTTTCTCTTGTTATTTTGTTTGCGAAGCTATCGCACAATTTTGCATTGTTTATTCATTTTTGTTTTTCAATTCTTCAATCGATTTTCATACATTCTTGATGGCGAGATTCTCGCGTATTTCTTCTTGATTATTGTTTATTCACTTCTTACACTTTTTGCTCTTCTGCTCTCCTCGCCTCTGCACCATTCAAATCTCTTAATGATTCCTTTCCGTGAGAATTTTCAACTTGTTTTCATGCACTTGCTTCACGATGTATCTTCACCTCTTGTATCTATGGTATCCACCATCAACCTTTCTCTTCTTTGTTCATCTTTTATATTTTGCTTCCAACCCTTTCTTTTTGCAGCTCTTTCCTCGCAACTCTCCACATCAATCTCATAGCATTTTTGTCCTTCCATCCAATCTCCCTTTATAACTCCAACACCGCTAGGATGAGGAAACTTTATACACTGATGATAAGTCGACGCTATGCCCAGAATCTCGTGCAACCATGGCCTTCCGATCAATGCATTATAAGGGGACTCCACATCGACTACACAGAACAAAATTTCAGTTGATAATCCTTGTAGTTGCAGGAAATCCTACAATACACCCCTCACTATATTTTGTATAACTAATCCATTCAAAAGATAATAGATGAACAATTATGAATGTTTATTAATAATTTTCTTGAAATGTTTACAGGAAAATGAAATTACACTTAAGAACTTACAAACATTCTCTCTGTTTCTCTCTCCTAATGACTTGCTTTTCAATTCAAAAAGAACCTCCTTACAATGATTCACTCATCCCTTTATATAGGGTAATACATAGTGAATGACAGCTAAAGTCTGTCCTTTATTTTAAGGAATGTCTCGAAGTGTCGCAGGCGTACAAGTATTCATACTCGCGACACTTCTTAACTTTCGCCAGATTTCATATCCTCCTATCGTCATCCGGTGTGTCATTCATATTTAACCCTCTGCGACTCATTTAACGTTGTTATCCGTTGCCTTCGCAATTGTTGTTGTCGCGATATTACGATCCTACATCTTGCCTCTTCTCATGTCTTCTCTACGAAGGAGAGAATGTCATGAGAATCCATATTTTTGAGCTATCGCAATTGTTTATCTATATTTGTTTCAGATCCCACCTTTCCACACGGGCTTTATTAGATGTCTACTCCTCCATTCTATTCGACACGTCTCTTTCAATTGTTTATTCTTGACCATTCACGTCCCCTCTCGCATTAAATGCTCTCGTTTCTCCGAGGATGTTTCTCTTTATATATAATTTTCATATCTTTCTCTTTTCCTCTTTCGTTTTCCCCTGCAACTTTTCTTTAATCTTCTTCTTCCGCAAGTTGCGCTTCTATTCTTGCAAATCTTCAATCTTTATTATATCTTAATCTTCGATTCTTTATCCATTCCCATATTGATAATGGCTTCACTTAGTCGTATGTACAAACCTCGCTTTATTGAGACTCGAGAAAAAGTTACAAGATAAAGGTTTCACCCTTTCTACCATTCCTAATCAAGGATGTTCATCTATACTCACTGCCAAGCTTTTTTCTGATCATCAATGTGATGATCACAAGATTATTGTTTCGCTAGGTCAACTTCTCGCAGGACTTCCTATTCCTTTATATGATCCTGAGATGCCACTCTTTTATGAAATCCTTTCCCATCCGAACTTCTCGCGAGCTGTCTATCAATTAGCGCGATTGTATCCATATAATGCTTGAGTTTGCCAGTCGTGGTGCTTTGGCAAAGGATATTTATATCCTAACGAGTGTCGAGACCCCAAATATGTAAATTTAGAAATAATCCCGAGAGATACACTTTGAGAAAACTTTTTGAAAATTATGAAGTAATAGGCATGAGAAATAAGAAATCTCGCTGGGGCGCTCGGTTGAAGAGAAAAGATAATATCCCTGAGGATAAATTACTCATGCAAGATATCGACTGGCATTCGGGTAACAACACTACTCCTCGCCACTCCAAAGATGAGAGGTGGTGGGTTGTACCTTTGCTCTTAAGTGGACCTTACATAGCGAGGTTCGCATGTACTCCCGCAAATCTCGCGAGGCTATCATCCTTGGGAATTTAAGTGGCCCAAGAAGGCGGAAGAGGTATGTCCCCACAGGTTTGCTTTTGCAATCCCTCTTTCCTCTTGTACTCATTGAGTTTGTAAATTTTCCAGTTGTCAAGGCGAGGAAAAGTTACAAGGCAAATCCTTTGGCAAGTACCTTGGCAATACTTCGATCGCTTACGGATGAAGTAAGAAATATCTTTTTTTTTGTTATTTAACAATATTGTTGCCTCTATTTCTTATCTTCATATGTATGCGAAAGGTTGAACAGCCAGAAATGGTAGCTGCGAAAGTTAAAGGCAAAACTAAAGCCAATGCACGCAAGGATAAGTCTTCTATTCCACCATCTAAGAAGCGAAAAACTCAGCCTTCCTCTCATCTTAGCTCAAGTTCTGAATCTTCCGATGAGGATGATAATGATAATGTTTTGGATTCAACTTTCCAAAATGAAGCTCAATCGGCCAATTCTCCTATGGATCAGTTGTTCAGCATCTTCTCAGATTCTCTTCAAGGAATTTGTAGTTGCAGGAAATCCCACAATACACCCCTCACTATATTTTGTTAAACTAATCCATTCAAAAGATAATAGATGAACAATTATGAATGTTTATTAATAATTTTCTTGAATCTTTACACAGGAAAATGGAATTACACTTAAGAACTTACAAAAATTCTCTCTTCTTTTTCTCTCCTCATGACTTGCTCTCCAATCCCAAAAGACCTCTCTCTACAACAGATTCACTCATCCCTTTATATAGGGTAATACATAGTGAATGACAGCTAAGCTGTCCTTTATTTTCGGGAATGTCTCGCGAAGTGTCGCAGGCGTACAAGTATTCGTATTCGCGACACTTCTTACCTTTCGCCAGATTTCATATCTTCCTACCGTCATCCAGTGCGTCATTCATACTTAATCCTCTGCGACTCACTCGCAATGTTGTTATCCATTATCTTCGCGTAGAGTTGTTGTCGCGATATTCTGATCCTACATCTTGCCTCTTTTTTCTTGAATATTGCTTCGAGAGCGATCTTTAAGAAAAAATTCGTTGTTGTTGTAGTCTCGATTTTTATTGATGAAGGAACGAGCAAAGAATCTTTGGACTTGAAAAGTACGTACTTGCCTCTATTCTTTGGCGAAGTTCAAGTTTTTAGAAGTATGTATGAAATATCATCTCTTGCCTCTCTTTATGCTTCCTTATGTTGTGCGATATCCGAATTCTTTGTCGCAACCGTTCATTTTCCACTAAAAATCTTCTTCAGCATAATTCCATGAATCTAGGAATGACCGTTTACACGTGTTTAAAACCATTCTTTTTACCGTTACATTTAATGTTATCCGGTCATAACACTTTCTTGCCTATTTATAGGTGAGTCTTTTGTGAAGAACATTTCTTTCCTTCTATTTCATCTCTTTTATCGTCTGCAACTGTTCTTCACGTTATTCTTCTTCACCATCGTCTTCATCATCTTCTGCTTTTTCTTATTTGCTATCACTTCCATGGCATCCCGGGTTTGTTAATCTTGTTAGATTCGATTGATTCTATGATTGATTGATTTTGTGATTAACTTCCCTTTTTGAGGTTATCTTATTCCTTTTAATCTTTTTCTCGCCATTTTTGTTTCAAGAAGAACAAACCCGATTACCAAGTTCACCGTGAAGAACCCCCTTCTTTCTCTCGGATTCACAGTCGAAACCAACTTCTCAACAAGAATCCACCTTGCTACCCAAGTCCTCTTCGCAAACTAAACATACCGTTTCTAAAAGAAAGCCTGCGAGTGATAAGGTATTTTAAGGAGCATTTACCTTTTAATAGAAATATCATTGCCTCTGTTTCTTACTTAATTTATCATTAGCAGGGTGACAAAACTATTGACCAAACTCCCAAAAGATCTCGCCACTCTAAACCTGTTACTCCCGATGTTCCTTTTCCCTCATTTACACCTTCTTCTCCTGCTGCGAAATCATCGCGAGACGATCTTGTCACAAATGACAATATTCCTATGCCTCAACTCCTTATAGATCAGGTTCCTCATAATAATCCTACTACAAATGAACTTATCCCTTCTCCTACCATCAATGTACCAGTCATTCCTTCAATCACTACCTTTCCTGAAATCTCCCCTTCTCATGATGTTCCTTTGGCGAAGAATAATTCGTCTCTTCCTTCTTTACCCGAGAAAATCCCTCTTACTGCAGAAAATTTGGAAGGAATAGACGTGGCTTTCAAAGTTCTCTCGGACCTTGTGAATGATGCCAAGAAGACACGTCGATCTGTCAAGTCGATGTCTGCGAGATTTTAAGTAAACATCTTGGTCTGATAGGATCTATAAGCATCCTTAGTTCAAGAAATTCTTGTCTTTGAAAAATGATCTCCAAGCTATGATTTGCTAAATGCAATAATCTCCATCTTGAAAATCAAAATTTTCACAACCTCTCACTAGATCGGGACAATCTTCGCAAGTAGAATGAAGAGTTAAAAGGTATACTCCTTTTTTTTTTTTTTTTTTTTTTTTTTTTTTTTACAACTTAAACTTTTGTTCGCCCTTTAAGCTCTAAACCGAAAACGAATAATGGAGATATATCGGTTGGAATCAATTGTTGAAGAGGTTCGAGTTGAAAGAGATGCTTTGATGGAGCAATATAACTTCTTAAATAATCTTCATACATATGCTTAGTTGATCAAATAGATAATTTGTCTAAAGAAAACTTTGATTTAGTTCAAAGACAAGACTCATTAAGTAAAGACTTATCTCGCCTTTCTTACTCTTTGACTAAGGCTAATTTGGAGTTGGAAACTTTATCGAGATGAGAATGGGACCCTTTCTCGGAAAAGCGATCTCTGCTAAACAAGGTCGCGACCTATTCGCAAGAATATGATACTTGTCAAAAATTACGTGAAGAACAAGAACAAACTATTCATACTTTGAAAAAGCAACTTGAAGAAATTATCACGAGAGAGATAAACTTATTCAGCGAGAATAACCTTAAGTCTAAAAGCAAACCAATTCAAGGATCAATGTTCCAAATTAGAAAAATCCAACTCTACTCTTTGTGACAGAGAATTCTCTGTACTTGTTTGAATGAAAAAAGCTTGCGAGCTCGATTGAAAGGCCTAGTTGGAGATACATTTGATGATGCCATGGACTGTTTGGGAATAATTTTGCAGCTTTAATTCAGCATCTTACTTCTCAGAAGGAAGGTAGTCATATTATTTGACTATCTTAATCCATTAAGTATTCTAAAAATCTTTAATTATCTTTAATCTTGTGCACTTGTTATGCAGACTCTGAGAAGAAACTTCGCTCTACTATCTCCACACTCAGATCAGATTACTCTAGGATTCGCAAAGAAAATGGGTTACTACTTAGCCTCTCTTGCTCGTTCTCGCGACCGTGCATAACGAAGGTTTGATTATATGTCTTGCTGTAAAGACATAGATAGTAAGAATCGTCAAAAGGCGTTGCTTCGTCAATTTCCCCTCAAAGTTGAAGTCCTTGTGAATGAGATTTTATTGTCTAAGTCCCTTGATCCTATTCATGTTGATCCTTTGGAAGTAAGTGATGATGAAGTCCCGATTCTCCCCGACAAGTGATTATGACTATGAAAGCGGAGAAGATATCGCTGATATTGAAGTTGTCAACAAAGATCCGACTGAAAAAACTTCTGATAAAAATCCACCAGCTGGCGAAAATGAAGGTGCTGAAAACACTTCTGATGAAAATCCACCGACTGGTGAAGGTGAAGCTGATAAAAGCAATGAAAGATCTCAACCATCTTCTGTAGTTGATAATATTGATGTAGAGAATTAAACTTTCTTTGTGATTTGTCAAAACTTCTTTTGTTTGTAAGGATTAAGTCTTTGATCGAGTAATCCCCTTATTTTCTTCTTTTTCTCTTTTTTAAGATGTTTGAACATAACCTCGCGAGCATGTTTGCTTGTTGAATCTTTTGTTAAGTAAAATCATCCCAATTAGGAATTTCACTTTATTTCTTCTCATTGCGACAAGATCGCAGGCCGCCTTTACATTTTCATGTAATGACCCATTGACCTTGCCTTATCATTTTTGATGGTCTTCTAAGTTTGACCTTCCTAATTAAAGGTCTCACTCTGCCACCCTTTATTGCGACAAGGTCGCAGGACGTCTTTACACTTGCATGTAAAAACCCATTGGCCTTGTCTTATCAATTTTCTAGTATTTTTGCCTCTGCAGATATTTTGCTTGCGACAATATGTGAGCCTAAACTTTCTTGTAAAGTAAAGCCCTATGACATTGTCGTCTTGCGACGAAATCGCAGGACGTCTTTACACTTGCATGTAAGGACCCATTGATCTCGTCTTACCCTCGCGTTAGTATTATTGCCTCTGCAAGATCATTGCACAAATATGACAAGCCTAAGTTTCCTTGCGGAAACAAAGCCTCGTGACATTTGCGTCTTTGGAACTTATCAGCTCCCTAATGGAGGGTGCCGCCCTTATCACCTCCCCGGTTGCCCCTTCAAGGAGGCGTACATCGGCCATACAAGGCTAGCTCCTCCCATCCGGTCTTAACAACAACCGATTGTTTTCGTGACCTCTTATCCCTTATACCTATAGAGTTTATGGTTACAAGGCTGCACCCTAAGTGGAGTTTTCTTCGGGCCGAGTGCGGCGTGCGCCAAGACTCTGTCAAGAGTGGTAAGGAAGTTCCATGCTCCCCGCACTCTTGACTCAACCGGGTACCTCGGCGCCTTGATCATACGCTGACTCCTTGAAAGAGACCCTCGGTCGCCCAACCAGGGTATAACCTACATATATAGTTGGGAATCCAAGGTATCTCCTCCGGATAGGCTTTCATGGGCCCCAAATCTGCATGACCCAGGTTCCAGGGGCGGTGTAACCTTTTCCCTGAGCCATGTTAAGAGATTCCCCCTTATATGACGCACTTTAGGTCTTACATTTGCCTCTTACGAAGTATAATTCGCGAACTAGGGTGTACGCCATAAAGGTTCGTCCCATTCATTCGATCATGTTTATTCATTCATTCATTCGTTATTTCTTGCCATTCTGCTTGCGAGACATTCGCTGATATTTTGGTTTGAATTTTATTGATTTTCTCAGATATCTTGCATTAGAGTACTTCATCTGACCCACTTTTATGGGTAATATTTCTTTAGATATAATCTGTTCCACGGCCTGCCCAATCTTTGTCCCATGTCTTTACCTTCAGGATCCATCAATCTATAAGCCCCCGTACCAACTACTTCTTTGATAATATAAGGTCCATCCCATTTTTCATGACTTGCCTCCATTTTCTCGCTGATATATTGGTGTCTCTCGCAATACCGGGTCCCCCTGGGTTGAAATTCACGTATCTTCACACGCTTGTTATATTCTCCGGCCAATCTTCGTTGATAATTCTCCATGTGTCTTAACGCCTTCTCCCTTTTCTCTTCTAATTCGTCCAACTTGATTAGAATGTTTCCTGCACTAAGATTTTTCTCCCAAACTTCTTTTTTAGTTGTCGGGATCATGACTTGTTGGGAGCACAACTTCAACTCCATATGTTAAGCAAAAAGGTGACATTCCAAGTAGCTTCTCTTCTTGTTGTATTATATGCCTATCTTGACCGGGTACTTGTTAGCACCATCCTCTATTGTGTCCTTCTAACTTCTTCTTCAATATATCCGCAATTGTTTTATTTGTTGCCTCGCTTTGACCGTTAGCTTGCGGATATAGTGGAGTCGATTTCCCACATCTTATTTGAAATGCATTAAGTAACAACTCTATGTTTTGCCCTTCAAATTGTTTCCCATTATCGATACCAATGCGGGGATCCCAAATCGCATATAATATTCTCAAATATGAAAGTAAAAATATCTTTGTCGCGAATGTGTTGTACCGCTTTCACTTCGCCCATTTTGTGAAATAATCCGTTGCGACAATTAAGTATCTTCTCTGCCTGTTCTGGTAAAAAAAGGTCCCACGATATCTAAACCCCACTTTCCAAAAGGACATACACTCTTAGAAGAATTTAATGGTGCCCTGTGTGCATGTATTTTCTTCCCATGTCTTTGACATTCTTCGCAGCGTCTTGACATCGCTCTCGCGTCCTCATGCATATGCGGCCATTAATATCCTTGCATTTTTGCTTTATAAGCTAAAGATATTCCACCGCTATGATTTCCAGCATCTCCGCTATGCAACATCTTCAATATGATTTCTCCCTCTTCCCTTGTTAAGCATCGAAGTGAAGGTCCATCAAAAGATCGCCGATAAAGCACACCATCTCTTAATTCATAATTCGTTGCACGGCTTTTTAATTTGTGTGCTTCTAATCTATTTCTTGGTGTCTCCCCTTTCATCAAATAAGCGTGAAGTTCTGTTCTCCAGTCTTTATCGCGACATTGTGGTATATCCTCTACTAACATTGCATCCGCTTCTTGCCCTTCTTCTTTATTAATTGATGGTGCCAAAAGTGTTTGTATTTTGATATTCCTCGCAATGGGATCTGTCATCATGCTGGATATAAAGGCAAAAGCGTCATGATCTGTTATTTCTCTTTGATATATGCCTCCACCTCATTTTTGGTATCTGTCTTTGATAATTCTTCGACAAGCTTTCTATACTTTTGCAAAGATGGTTCATTTGTAGCGTATTTCTATTGTTATCGGCGAATTGCTAATTGCGAGTCACCGGTAATCCTCACATTTTCTAGCTTCATTTCTATCGCGAATCGCAAAGCATGTATTATGGCTTCATACTCCGTTTCATTATTAGTGGATTCAAACTCCAATCTAAAAGAGAAAGCTAATTTATTGCCTTCGGCGAAATCACAACAATTCCCACTCCATTACCTTCTCCATTTGATGATCCGTCTACCAATATTTCCCATCTATCTGGTTCGAGTTAACAAATCATTTGGGTCCCCATGCTCTTCTTCTACGTCCATCATTTCATCCATCGCTTCATCTTCTTCCAAAGGAAATTCTGCCAAAAGTCGCGACTACTTGTGACTTGGTTGAGGATAATATTTCATATTTGAGTTTATAATGGCTTATTTGGGCGTTCCACCTTTCTACTCTTCCCGATCTTTTTGAGTTTTTCATTACTGATTCGATTGGTACTTTTGTTACCACCCCGATAATATGTGCTTGAAAATATATGCGAAGCTTAAATGTTGCATAGACTAACGCTAGGATTAGTTTTTCAATCTTGAATAATTCCTTTCTGCGGCATTAAAAGTCTTGCTGATATAGTAGATCGGTTTTTCTACTCCATCGTCTATTCGCAGCAATACTGCGCTTAACGCGTGCGACGTTGTCGCAAGGTATACCAACAATTCCTCTCCCGGCTCGCTTTTTGCATAATGGATACTTCCATTAGATGTTCTTTAATTCCCGCAAAGCCTTTTCACATTCGTCGTCCATTTAAACTTGATCCCTTTTTCAAGATCTTTGAAAAAATGCTTGCACTTATCGGATGATCGCGAAATGAATCTTCCTAGTGATGCTAACAACCCATTTAGCTTTTGAACATCCTTTATTGTCGCAGGTGTTGGCATATCGCGAACTGCTTTCACTTTCTGGGTCGACTTGTATTCCTTCCTTTGATACTATATAACCCAAAAAAATTTCCCGATGCCACTCCGAAGGTACATTTTTCGGGATTTACTTTGATGTTGAATCGCCTCATCTGTTCAAAAATTTCTTTCGGATCTTGTACATGGTTTTTCGCTTTCTTACTTTTTACGAGCATATCATCTACGTATACTTCCAAAGTGTTTTATGTATCCATTCCGCGAACACTTCTTCTACCATTCTTTGGTACGTTGCTCCAGCATTTCGTAAACCAAACGGAATTTTCGTATAACAATATAACCCTCTTGGAGCGAAAAAAGCAGTATGCTCTTGGTCTTCCTCGGCGAGAGGAATTTGGTTGTAACCTTTATACCTATCCGAGAGATGATATTCTTTCATTTCCCCGCTCTGATTCGACTAGTTGCGGGATATCGGCAATGGAAAACTATCTTTAGGACAAGCTTTGTTTAAATCGCTGAAATCTATGCAAATCCTTATCCCCTTTTTCTTCTTTGGGACTATAACCATATTTGCTATCCATTCGGGATACTTTGCTGGCTCCGATGATTCCCGCATCTAGCATTTTCTCGCAATTCTTCTTCTATTTGGGGGTGATAAGTCTGTTGCGATTTTTCTAATTCTCTCGCTTGAACGGTTTCACCCTTTTATCTATTTCCGTTTATGACAAGCTATCGATGGATCTATACCGGGCATATCATCCATGTTCCACGCGAAGATATCCTTATAGTCTCGCAAGACAACTCTGATCCTTTTTTCCTCATCCGCTTCCATACTGGTCCCAATTTCAACATTTTGGGCTCTTCATTAGTTCCTACATTCACTTCTTTCGTTTGCTCGCCGCGACGTAACTAGCTTGCGGTTCTCCCATAGGGGTTGGTCCTTTCAACTCTTTCATGAGTTCATTTTCTTCTCCCGAAATCTCGCTAGGTATCCCTTTTCCTTCCTTTGCTCTTATCATGTAAACTCTAAATTCTTCTTCCTTTTTAACTTGCTTTTGCTTGAGTTTTTCGCGATAATTTCGCTTCTTTGCTTGCTCTTCATGATATTTTATTTCAATTTGATAACATGTTCTTCCTTTATCCACATCTCCTCTAATCTCGCCGATTCCAGTTGGTGTGGGAAATTTGATACATTGATGAAATGTTGATGCTCTTTTGCTTTTATTGCATGTACCCATGGTCTCCCTAGCAATACGTTGTATGGCGATTCCATATCTACTACACACAAGGTTACTCGTGTCTCGATGTCTCCCAACAGAATTCGTATTTTTACTTCTCCTTTAACCTTTGTTGCGGATTTACCAAAACCATGGATGTTGTAGGCCGTGGGAATCATTTCTTTATCTTTATATCCCATCTTCTCGTAAGCATGATAAAACATAATATTCACCAAACTTCCCGTATCGATTAAAGTTCTATTTTTGTCCATGTTTGCGTTGCCTTTATTAATTCTTCTCCTTTGCACGCGTTTATGGTGATTACCGGTGGAGATGTGTGATTCAAATTTTCTTTGGATATTTTAAGCTGTGAATGTTATCCTTTGCTTTTCCCATTCTTCTAAAGGCACAGTTACCTCTCTATCTGTGATTTTCTTTCCTTCAAAATCCCGCTTGTGTATTCTTCCTTTAATATTTTCATGAAACTCATCAATCATTATCTTTGTGCCCGAACTGTACTCCATATCTTTCTCATTTGCCTCATCTAATTTAACATTGTCTTTTTCTTTCATTTTCTTGATTTAAATGATTCTTATTGCCTTCTTTCTTTCTTCAGGTCCCCTGTTTCTAGCGCCAATATGTAGTTGCAGGAAATCCCACAATACACCCCTTACTATATTTTGTTAAACTAATCCATTCAAAAGATAATAGATAAACAATTATGAATGTTTATTAATAACTTTCTTGAATCTTTACACAGAAAATGGAATTACACTTAAGAACTTACAAAAATTCTCTCTTCTTTTTCTCTCCTCATGACTTGCTCTCCAATCCCAAAAGACCTCTCTCTTCAATGATTCACTCATCCCTTTATATAGGGTAATACATAGTGAATGATGACTATTTGTCCTTTATTTTCTGGGAATGTCTCGCGAAGTGTCGCAGCGTACAAGTATTCGTATTCGCGACACTTCTTACCTTTCGCTTGATTTCATATCTTCCTACCGTCATCCAGTGCGTCATTCATACTTAATCTATGCGACTCACTCGCAATGTTGTTATCCATTGTCTTCGCGTAGAGTTGTTGTCGCGATATTCTGATCCTACAGAATTGGAGATACTCACCTGACTTCTATATGCGAGAGCCTCGCCACCATATGTAATCCTACACTGCTGGATGGCAATGACTCTTTCAAAGGGGTTTCTAGATCCGTATCCCCTAGCTTCTTAAATGCACTTAATTCGTTGGTATGTTCGAATTCATATTTCTCCTCCAACTTCAGTTTTTAATTTATATCTTAATAATCTTTTTATCTGTCTTCGCAGGCTGGAAAAACTTCTTTTGTGGTTGCCTCAGATCTTGAGAGGAGGTATAACATTCAATTGAAAAAGAATACCCAATTTTGCACAAGGATCAAAGAATTAGAAGTTGAATCTGCGAGATCTCGCGAAAAGATCCAACAATTGGAAACTGAGTTTTCTGCCCAGAAGGACAAAGTTATCACTCTTCAGAACGCTAATCAGCAACTTTATTGTATAAATTTTTTTCCTCCCTTATTATTTTTATCTTATCAATTGCCTGTTGCTACCTGACTTATCACTTTCGCAGATGTATATAACCTCTCCGAAGAAGCTATTCTTCTCCATTCATTTCCTGAGCCTATGGATAATGACATTCTTCTCGCTCATCTCAACAACTCTTTAAGTAGTTCATCGAACAGAATTAATTCTCTTTCATTAAATGAACTCCAAACCAAATACCGCCTCTTAGAAATTGAGCACAGATCTAGTTTAAGTACAGCCAACCAGTTTAAACAAATGTACCTCGAATCTCATGAGGAAACCAAAATTTTAAGAAAGAAAATTAGTAACCATATAGATGACAAAGATCGCATTGCTAATAATGGTGCCCAGGCATTAGCAACATTTCAAAAGTCCCTTCTCGAAGTGCAAATGGAGCGAGATGAATTGCTTCGTCAGAATTCCTTACTTAGTGAGCGAGAAAATCAAATTCGCTCACTTCTTATTATAAATAATGATGATGAATTCGCTTGGGCTGCGAAAATCTTAGATAATGCCAGGAATAACTTAGGTGTTGATGTTAGTCTTCATACCGAGCATACTTCCTTGGTTAAAGATATAATATCTGACAGAGAAGGTTATTTATTATACCTTCTTTGTTTCTTACCTCTGTAATATTGCTGTTGAGTTGTTAACTTTTTTTTTTTTTTTTTTTTACTTGCAGAGTCCGAAAAAAGATTTCAAGCAAGGATTGAAGAACTTGAATCTGAGAAAGCACAGCTCGCAAAGAATCTCACCCTTCGCGAGAATAGATATTCCAAGTTGAAGAAACAATTTCAAACTACCGTGGCGAATTTTAATAATGATGCCGTTAGTTTTCGCAATGAAGCCATGGAGTACGTTTGTAATGATCACAAAATCCCTCTTTGTTCATATCCTTGGCTTTCCGAAGAAGTTCCTGAGAATTTGCCTGTCTCGGACGTTTCTGATAGTGAGGCCAGCGAAAAAGAAAACTCTGACGACGAGAATAATGGAATTGAAGGATCAGATAAAGGAGAAGAATCACCAAAGAGATAATTCTTTTTGTTTCTTTCGCTGCCTGTAATATCTGTACATTTCTGTATCTCTTTATTGTAAACTTCTTGAATTATAGCCCATAAATTCGATCTTCGTTCCCCTTTCTTGGCAGTTCTTCCTTGTAATATAATTGGCTAGCATTATTGATGTATAACTCTTTCATTGGAAGATGAATAACAACATTTCATCTTTTCCATTCCCATATTTGCCCTCGTTATGCATCTTCATATGAAAGAATGAAATTTCGAAATTCGCACTTTCTTCCTCTCGACCGAGAATATGTAGTCATTCGGGATTTTAACTCCAATGATGTTTAAATTTATCGTTGCGACGAGATCGCAAGAGATTTTCATAAATGAAGAAATCTGTTGATCTCGCCTTATCATTTTTGGTGGTCTTCTAAGCTTGACCTTCCTAATTAAAGGTCTTACTCTGCCACCCCTTATTGCGACAAGGTCGCAGGACGTCTTTACACTTGCATGCAAAAACCCATTGACCTTGCCTTATCATTTTTCAAGTATTTTTGCCTCTGCAGGATATTTTGCTTGCGGCAATATGATGATCGCTGTCGTAAGCGTCAAAAATAAATTACACTTTCTTACTACTCAAAATATAAATATAGCAAGGGCAAGAAAGGATCGATCCCACAGAGAGGTCTAGGTTGTCAAATTGTTATGGTTTCCTATATAAAACACCGGGAAGAATTTCTGATTGTGTAAATAAAAATAAACAAAAAGCAAATAAAGTACGCAAATCAAGAATGTGAAAGTATTGGTTACGGATTTCGTTTTCATTCACAAACATGGTTTCACCACAATAACTAGAATTGATATTTTAATCTCAACTTTTATCAAAGACCCTAGAATACCTTGATCGCAAGAATATCCCGCAAATCTCCTCATGTCATCAACAAACACATTAAAAGATGCGAATATGAATTCTACCTAAAGGAACAACCTAACGTGTAAAAGCACTAATCAAGTTTAATTCCCTAGATGCGTTAAGTTCTATGAAATCAGGCCAATCAAAGCAATCGAACGTGGAAAGCGCACTAATTCGATTTAACAAAGGTTACGACTCACATATGATCATAAGAATATATCACTACAAACTATAATCATATTTATGCTACTTGCAATCCGTAATTATCACTTTTGCGTATAATAACCCTAATCTAGCAATAGAGATGAAAGCAAACTCAATCGACTCGCGACTCGACTAACAAGCATTCAAATCATGTAACAATTTTCATGGTGAATCATAAACGATAATATGAGAGAAAACTAATTTATTGCACAAAAACTCATGTTTGGAAATCCAACTTATTCCATAACCAATAATAAAACTCTAGCTCATATTCATGGAGTTCATAACAAGAAGAAAGAGAAAATATTTCATGGTGTAAACCCTAGAATAATGTAGAGAAGAGATAATAATCCCCTAAAAGATAGAAGTCCTCTCTTTTATATATTCCTCAATTTCCATAAAGGATACTCCTTCCAAAATTAGGTTTTGTCTTCAAGTCCATTAGTTGGAAATTCACCCGGCCCACGAGAGAGAGAAACCCGTGCAGAAAATATGACCCAAAAATCGTCGCCGGAAAGCTGGGATTGCGGCCGGAAATCGGCCGGAGAAGTGGTCGGAAATCGGCTCCGGTGACCGGCAAAGTCCGCCCGGTCACCGGTCAACGGGTCGGATCGGGTCAAGTCAACGAGTCAGATCAGCGGGTCAACGGGTCGGATCAAACCGAGTCAGGATCGAGTGAGTAAGTGATTCACAACTAGATCAGGCAGATGAGTTAGATAATCAGGCAGACTCAGCTGATCTGAATGGCCTTGGCCTGGTCCATGCACATGAGCCGAGTTTCTTGCACAATCCTTGTGCTTGGTGGGAATCCAGCCATGATGGCCCTGCAAACCTGCAATTTCAACACTGACATCTCCCTGGCAACAGACCCATTCAATTCCTTCATCAGGCCAACTTCAAACCTCAGCGTCGCCTTCCATTCTATTTCCATTGTAACCATGTACAAGCATTCCCAGCTACATAGCTCTGCTCATTGCCTTCTGAATTTCACACTCTGGCCATCGACTCACATTGCTACTCCATCTCACTAAGCTCATCTTTCACTCTCTCCCATTCAATCAAGCAGCACCAGCACAGCCACTCTACCCTTTATACTCAGTCCCAACAGCACATCCATTACAGCTCCAACAGCAGCAAGACCTCCAAGCACCACCAGCTCTCTGATAAATCAGACCTGCCACTGCAACAATTCATAATCACCAGTTCACATGCCATCAATATTCATCTGAAACAGCTTCACCACCACAGCTTCAGTTCCTCTTCCCAACTCCAGAGACTCAACCATATGAACTACAGCTGCCTAACATTAAACTCAGTCGAGTTCAAGACCCATCAATTCTAGACTGCAGCTTCACAAAATCAGTCAAAACCCATTCCAGCTCACAATCTCAGTGATCCAAGACACCACCTGCAACCTCTATTCATACATATCTTCAATACCAGTACCAGCTAAACCTGCAGCTCAGTTCAACCCTGCACTGCCAGCTGCAATTGTATCAATCCTAGCTCTTCTTGAGTTCATCACTTTGCAACACCCTAGCCACCACTTTGCCATTATCGTTCTTCCATGGTTCAAACTAGTCTTAAAACTCCACTAGATGTTCATTGTTTTAAACCCAAACCAACCTGCAATCTTGAACTACAACCACCACACTAATTCGAGCCACAGATTCACACAATCATTCAACAAAAGCCATGTCTTTTAACGGTGCTTCCCACTGAATCTACTTTGAGCCACACATCTGACCCTGCCATTCCATGTATGACTCTTTCACCAATTTCATCTCAATCTCAGCTCATATTGACAGCAGCAATCACTATTTTCTGTAGCTCTGAATTTCATCACCTTCAACCATCTGAGACCCATATTAGCCTCAGATCCCCATATTTATCACCACCGATCAATGGCAAGAACCAAACCCACTCTCAATCTCTACCAATTCCTTCAATCCACCATCAGCGAACCCCAATCACGACATCAATAACATCCATGATTCTCTAATTTCTTGAACCTCGGACATCACCCATCTATCCATGGCATCGATACCATCTTCTTTCTTCGTAATTCTTCTCCTCAACAAACATCAATTCCCAGAAGATATTCTCGATCTAAATCTTCACCAGAAACCACCGTCAATCTCTTATTCCTCCATCTGTAATTTCACAGAACCATCTTCATCTTGATATTCAATCCTCAAACCCCATTATCGTCTCAATCCAATGAATTTTGACTGCGACAACTTCAAATCGAAACCCATTTTAATTCCGCCTCTAAATTTCATCGAAACCCCTTCCTCTGTCTCGATCTCTGAACTTCTCAGAATGGTTCTCGATTTACTGTGTTTCTTTTCTTCTATCTTTCAGGTGAAACAGAATGAGAGAATGATTGAGAAGATAGAACTCTCTTCTCGATTTAGGGTTAGATTAAATGAGGGTAGGTTATTCAGTGTCTGGTCACAGTGATAAGGGCTAACCTGATGGCAGCCCCTTAACCTGAGTAGGCTGTTCTTTAACACTCCTCCAAAGAGGGTCACCCCTTAACGCTGGCTCGGCTCCCGATAATATTTGCCCCTGAAAAGACAATTCTGCCCTTTTCACTCTAAATGAGTAGTTTCTCCTTCTTTTCCTCCGTGCGACTCCCGAGCACCTAATAAACTCAAAAGCACACATAAGACACATAATTTACAAGAAAACTCGCAAAGAAAGCATAAATACTAGATATTAAATACGGTGTATTCTACACCTATCAAATTCCCCCACACTTAGACTTTGCTAGTCCTCGAGCAAATCAAACAAAACAATTCTAAAGAATACATACAACTCCGTGTCGTCGAGGCTACGGTTAATTTTAGCATAAATAACAAGCCTTTAAACCCCTAGGTGTCCCTAGTGGACGAGTTATAGTCTCGTGAAGGTTTACAAGAGGTATACCTACAAAACCTATATTTCAAACTCCGTCAATTCGTGACAAATCAATGAACGAATCCAAAATGACTACAGGAGGAGGTACCTTGCAAATTCAATTCATATATTAGTAAATAAACTCTAATTAGATAGTCGAACAAGCCACAATACTGGAAACTAACAAACCACAATCACAATGAAAAGATTAAAAAGATGGATATAGATGTAGATATTGGCGAATATTCACAAGTGTTCGATGTTTCCATATCTGTCTCAAGGTCTTTGCTAAGATGAACCGAATCCTATTGGATTGAGCTAATTGGTGTTGAATGCTACATCAAATCAATTGGCATATACAAGGGAACCAAGAGTGACTTTATTCAACACAATAATAATTTCTTCTCTTTTTTTATGATTGGATCAAAACTGGATCCAATTTCTTTTTTTTTTTTAGACGGCATGATTAGATCTTTTGGATCCAAGCGCATGCTTCTTGTCAGCAAGTACATGATAGTTGCCTTGGATCCTGCATTCCACGCTTGTTTAGGCGACGGAGACGGGGGACTACGTTTCACACATCTGCTATTCCCAAGTGTCTTTTTATTCCGTTTTGGTCTAATTGATCGGTTCTTTTTTTTTTCTTTTCTTAAATTTTTTTTCATTTTTTTTTTTTTTTTTTTTTGTTTTTCTAGTAAATCAACCACTCTATTTCATCCTAGCAGTAATAACACGTCGATTTTTAGTGACCCACCAAAGCACTTAGAGAACAATAGATAAATATGGAAAAATAAAAAATAAAAATAGAATGTGATATGGTGATATTCCGAGATATGGTAACAACTATCATGTTAATTTGTGATTTCATGAGCTATATTCTTCCCTTTTAGTTAATTGGTTCCTCAACTCATGCATTCAAAATGGTTCCATCCACTAATGGTGTCATCCTAAAGGCACAAGTTCTAGATTTCGGAGTTCAAAAGCACAATTTTTTTTTCTTGGTTTTTTTTTTTTTTTTTTTTTTATGCATAAAACAAACTAAAACATATAAATGCTCCCCCACACTTAAACTTTACATTGTCCTCAATGTAAAATTGAATAAATCCAAAGAAAGTCCAAGGTGGGAAATTCCATGCAAATGATATGCAAAAACAAAGAAAAATAAAGATAAAAGCAAATGCATAAAAGTAAAAAGATAAGGATAAAGATACAAAACCGGTGGGTTGCCTCCCACTAAGCGCTTGGTTTAAAGTCGACGGCCCGACTTAGCTTCTTGTAAGATTCATTCCCCATACACCAATAATCGGAAAAGTTGGGGATCCGTCCATAGAACCTGTTTTGCAAACACTAGCTTCACACAAATATTAGTAACATAAAGCAAAAGTGAAGCTATGAACCGATAAAAGCTTCCCCCACACTTATTCTTGTCCACACTTGGAAGTGTATAAAGAATATAGAAGTCGGGCACTTCCACGGTTTCTTGTTCCATAACCTGCATAGTATGAGAATCATGTTTCTCTAATGGCGGAAAACGAGAAACAAAGTCATTCAACAATATTCTCGAAGCACATACATTCAAACCAATAAGAGGTAAAGGAGAAGAAACAATAGGCAAAGGGTTAGATAAACCTTGCACAATCTCTTGTATTACGGAATCCTCTTCATCGTTGAAAAACTCAAGTGAATTATTCACCTCTTTTATATCATGGTCCTCTATTAAACCTTGCAACCATTCTTCGTCCGTTTCTGCCTTAACCAAAGTATCGACATAAACATCATCATTACAATTATTTGCAAGCTCAATTGGGTCTTCCACAATATTGGTTATAACGGTCTCATTCTCAACACACTCCTCCTTGTTGTAAGGCACATACTCTTTTGCGGATCCAAATTTTATTAAAAGAAACTTTTCTAGAACACTCGAAAATGCATCATCCTCAAGCTCCACCCTTTGAATAGGCTCTTGATCATTATTAAGATCAATGCTCGAGTAATCTACACAAGTGTCGACATATTCCTCTTCATCTTCATCTTGATCCCAAAAAGACTCCTCGGAGATGTCACCATGAGTTGTTTCAAGCAATGTATCATAATCACCGTCACTATCATAGTCATCAAGAGTTGAGTTAACTACACAATTATCAACAAAAGTACCCAAGGATTGGCCTTTTTCAACATTAGCATCAATCAAATATTCATCACAAACCATATGCACATAAGAATTATCCATATCTTCCTTGTATTGATCAATGCCTCTTCGCAAGCTATCCATACCTTCACGAAGTTCTTGGAGTTGCTCGTTTGTAGTCTCTTTTGCTTTTTGAAATTCCTCTTGTAAAAAGGTGGAAACTTTGTCTATAAAATTAGAGACTTTTTGTTCACAAGCATAAGAATCCTCCCATCCTTGTTGTTGTTCACACAAATACCCGCCATAAGGTTGTTGAGGAAAACCACAAGGTTCCATGGAATATTGGTCATAACCAATGAATTGGTTTTGATTATACCCATGGAATTGGTAGTTATCACATTGTTGAGGTCGAAACCCGTATTGATTGCTCCAATATGCTCCTTCCATAGAAATAAGCACCTGAAATAAGATTCTCAAACCAAGGTTAAAACCCAGAAAATAAGGAAAAAAAAAATAAAACAAAAACTAAATACAAAAATAAGAAACCAAAAACAATTAACAACCGCTGCCTCCCCGGCAACGGCGCCAAAATTTGATCACTGTCGTAAGCGTCAAAAATAAATTACACTTTCTTACTACTCAAAATATAAATATAGCAAGGGCAAGAAAGGATCGATCCACAGAGAGGTCTAGGTTGTCAAATTGTTATGGTTTCCTATATAAAACACCCGGAAGAATTTCTGATTGTGTAAATAAAAATAAACAAAAAGCAAATAAAGTACGCAAATCAAGAATGTGAAAGTATTGGTTACGGATTTCGTTTTCATTCACAAACATGGTTTCACCACAATAACTAGAATTGATATTTTAATCTCAACTTTTATCAAAGACCCTAGAATAACTTGATCGCAAGAATATCACGCAAATCTCCTCATGTCATCAACAAACACATTAAAAGATGCGAATATGAATTCTACCTAAAGGAACAACCTAACGTGTAAAAGCACTAATCAAGTTTAATTCCCTAGATGCGTTAAGTTCTATGAAATCAGGCCAATCAAAGCAATCGAACGTGGAAAGCGCACTACTTGATTTAACAAAGGTTACGACTCACATATGATCATAAGAATATATCACTACAAACTATAATCATATTTATGCTACTTGCAATCCGTAATTATCACTTTTGCGTATAATAACCCTAATCTAGCAATAGAGATGAAAGCAAACTCAATCGACTCGCGACTCGACTAACAAGCATTCAAATCATGTAACAATATTCATGGTGAATCATAAACGATAATATGAGAGAAAACTAATTTATTGCACAAAAACTCATGTTTGGAAATCCAACTTATTCTATAACCAATAATAAAACTCTAGCTCATATTCATGGAGTTCATAACAAGAAGAAAGAGAAAATATTTCATGGTGTAAACCCTAGAATAATGTAGAGAAGAGATAATAATCCCTTAAAAGATAGAAGTCCTCTCTTTTATATATTCCTCAATTTCCATAAAGGATACTCCTTCCAAAATTAGGTTTTGTCTTCAAGTCCATTAGTTGGAAATTCACCCGGCCCACGAGAGAGAGAAACCCGTGCAGAAAATATGACCCAAAAATCGTCGCCGGAAAGCTGGGATTGCGGCCGGAAATCGGCCGGAGAAGTGGTCGGAAATCGGCTCCGTGGCCAAGCAAAGTCCGCCGTCCCATAGGGCCAACGGGTCGAGTCGGGTCAAGTCAACGAGTCAGATCAGCGGGTCAACGGGTCGGATCAAACCGAGTCAGGATCGAGTGAGTAAGTGATTCAAAACTAGATCAGGCATATGAGTTAGATAATCAGGCAGACTCAGCTGATCTGAATGGCCTTGGCCTGGTCCATGCACAGGCCAGAGTTTGCTGCACAATCCTTGTGCTTCAGCTGGGAATCCAGCCATGATGGCCCTGCAAACCTGCAATTTCAACACTGACATCTCCCTGGCAACAGACCCATTCAATTCCTTCATCAGGCCAACTTCAAACCTCGGTGTGCCGCCTTCCATTCTATTTCCATTGTAACCATGTACAAGCATTCCGGCTACATAGCTCGCTCATTGCCTTCCCGAATTTCACACTCGGCCATCGACTCACATTGCTACTCCATCTCACTAAGCTCATCTTTCACTCTCTCCCATTCAATCAAAGACACAAAGCCAAACCACTCTACCCTTTATACTCAGTCCCAACAAAGACATCCATTACGGACTCAACAAGCAGCAAGACCTCCAAGCACCACCAGTTCTCTGATAAATCAGACCTGCCACTGCAACAATTCATAATCACCAGTTCACATGCCATCAATATTCATCTGAAACAGCTTCAACACCACAGCTTCAGTTCCTCTTCCCAACTCCAGAGACTCAACCATATGAACTACAGCTGCCTAACATTAAACTCAGTCGAGTTCAAGACCCATCAATTCTAGACTGCAGCTTCACAAAATCAGTCAAAACCCATTCCAGCTCACAATCTCAGTGATCCAAGACACCACCTGCAACCTCTATTCATACATATCTTCAATACCAGTACCAGCTAAACCTGCAGCTCAGTTCAACCCTGCACTGCCAGCTGCAATTGTATCAATCCTAGCTCTTCTTGAGTTCATCACTGCAACACCCTAGCCACCACTGCCATTATCGTTCTTCCATGGTTCAAACTAGTCTTAAAACTCCACTAGATGTTCATTGTTTTAAACCCAAACCAACCTGCAATCTTGAACTACAACCACCACACTAATTCGAGCCCTGATTCACACAATCATTCAACAAAAGCCATGTCTTTTAACATTTGCTTTCCACTTTGAATCCGCCCGAGCCACACATCGACCCCTGCCATTCCATGTATGACTCTTTCACCAATTTCATCTCAATCTCGGCTCATATTGACAAAGAACAATCACTATTTTCTCAGCTCGAATTTCATCACCTTCAACCATCTGAGACCCATATTAGCCTCAGATCCCCATATTTATCACCACCGATCAATGGCAAGAACCAAACCCACTCTCAATCTCTACCAATTCCTTCAATCCACCATCAGCGAACCCCAATCACGACATCAATAACATCCATGATTCTCTAATTTCTTGAACCTCAGACATCACCCATCTATCCATGGCATCGATACCATCTTCTTTCTTCGTAATTCTTCTCCTCAACAGCATCAATTCCAGAAGATATTCTCGATCTAAATCTTCACCAGAAACCACCGTCAATCTCTTATTCCTCCATCTGTAATTTCACAGAACCATCTTCATCTTGATATTCAATCCTCAAACCCCATTATCGTCTCAATCCAATGAATTTTGACTGCGACAACTTCAAATCGAAACCCATTTTAATTCCGCCTCTAAATTTCATCGAAACCCCTTCCTCTGTCTCGATCTACGAACTTCTCGAGAATGGTTCTCGATTTACTGTGTTTCTTTTCTTCTATCTTTCAGGTGAAACAGAATGAGAGAATGATTGAGAAGATAGAACTCTCTTCTCGATTTAGGGTTAGATTAAATGAGGGTAGGTTATTTAGTGTCTGGTCACAGTGATAAGGGCTAACCTGATGGCAGCCCCTTAACCTGAGTAGGCTGTTCTTTAACACTCCTCCAAAGAGGGTCACCCCTAACGCTGGCTCGGCTCCCGATAATATTTGCCCCGAAAAGACAATTCGCCCTTTTCACTCTAAATGAGTAGTTTCTCCTTCTTTTCCTCCGTGCGACTCCCGAGCACCTAATAAACTCAAAAGCACACATAAGACACATAATTTACAAGAAAACTCGCAAAGAAAGCATAAATACTAGATATTAAATACGGTGTATTCTACACCTATTATATGACAGCCTAAACTTTCTTGCGAAAATAAAGCTCCCGTGACATTGTCGTCTTGCGACGAAATCGCGGACGTCTTTACACTTGCATGTAAGGACCCATTGATCTCGTCTTACCCTCGCGTTAGTATTATTGCCTCTGCGAGGATCATTGCACAAATATGACAAGCCTAAGTTTCCTTGCGAAAACAAAGCCTCATGACATTTGCGTCTTTGGCACTTATCGACTCCCTAATGGAGGGTGCCGCCCTTATCATCTCCCTGGTTGCCCCTTCAAGGAGGCGTACATCGACCATACAAGGCTAGCTCCTCCCATCCGGTCTTAACAACAACCAGTTGTTTTCGTGACCTCTTATCCCTTATACCTATAGGGTTTATGGTTACAAGGCTGCACCCTAAGTGGAGTTTTCTTGGCCGAGTGCGGATGCGCCAAGACTTGTCAAGAGTGGTAAGGAAGTTCCATGCTCCCCGCACTCTTGACTCAATCGGGTACCTCGGCGCCTTGATCATCGGCGACTCCTTGAAAGAGACCCTCGGTCGCCCAACCGGTATAACCTACATATATAGTTGGGAATCCAAGGTACCTCTTAGGATAGGCTTTCATGGGCCCCAAATCTGCATGACCCAGGTTCGGGGCGGTGTAACCTTTTCCCTGGGCCATGTTAAGAGATTCCCCCTTATATGACGCACTTTAGGTCTTACATTTGCCTCTTACGAAATATAATTCGCGAACTAGGGTGTACGCCATAAAGGTTCGTCCCATTCATTTACTCATTCATTGTTGTTAAACCATTCAATCATTCATATTTAATTCTTTGTCGACATTTAATTTGAAGCCATCGCGCAATCCTGTTTCATTCATTTTTCTCTCGGATTCTTGTACATTCTTATTGTCGAAATTTTCACATATCATTTCTTCTTTGTCTTCCCTTTGATATATCTTTGTCGAGTATTTACTTCTTATGCCTTTTGTTCATTGCACTCTTTGCCTCATCGTTATCCCAATCCTTGGAGGACTCCTTTTCATCATTATGTTCGCGGATTTCCATGCATTCATTTGCGGCACTTCGCGGCACTTTGCGATGAACTACAACCAGTTCTTTTTGCAGCATCGTAACATTCGCCTATTCTTGCGGCACTTCGCGATGCTTATTCATTTCTTATCTCTATAGTATCCACCATCAGCTTCTCTTTTCTCTGTTCATCTTTGATATTCTGTTTCCAACCTTTCCTTTTAGCATTTCTCTCTTGACTCTCTACGTCAACCTCATAACATTTTTGCCCTTCCTTCCAATCTCCCTTTATAATTCCAATACCATTTGGATGGGAAACTTTATACATTGATGGTATGTTGATGCTACTCCCAAGATTTCGTGCGAGCCATGGTCGCCCAATTAATGCGTTATAAGGAGATTCCACGTCAACCACGCGAGAATAAAATATCGGTGATAATCCTTGTAAAGGTATCCTCATGTGAATCTCTCCTTTAGGTTTGTTATTTGTCTTAGTTAAAAGCTGTATATTTTGTATGTTGAAGGAATCAAATTCTCATCTTCTCCACCCATGGTCTTATAAGTATGGTAAAAAAGAATATTCAGAACTTCCCGGTATCGATTAGGATTCTATTGATTGCCCAACAATTTTCTTCTTCGTCATCTTCTCCATCAAACTGGTCTTGGATTAATGTCCGGTCTCACCACCAGCCTGGCTATCATGTACTTCTCTTCCTTTGGGTACTTCGTCTGCGAGAGAAGAAATAATCTTTATTGCCACTCTTTCAATTGCGACTTTCTCGCTTGGGTTCATCACTTCTTTGTTATGAAAATCCCTTGCATATACTCTACTAAGCACGTTATCGTGAAAATCTTCAATTGTACGATATGAATGAACGATAGAGTTGCAAAATAGATTTTTGGCCTTTGTTCCCACTTCTATTACGAATGTTTCTTTTCCATTTTTTGAAAGCTGTTCTTTGCATTTCGATGGTGATGTTGTTAGTACTTTCTTCCCTTTCTCTTCATGTTTTAGAAAATGATGCAGCTTCCCTGATCAATCATTCGAGAATGATTCTCTTTATGTTTCTGCAGTCATTTGTTAGATGCCCATGAAAGTGATGGTAAGAACAATATTCATGACTTCATCACTTGGTGGTGGTTCACTCCCTGCATTCCATGGTGCCGGTACATCCTCCATTACAAGTATAGCTTCCCAAATTTTTTCCACACTAGCGTTTAGTGGTGGCATTTTGATCTCTTCCCATACCACTCTGCGGTTTCTTGGCCCTCCATGATTATTTTGCCTTCGTCCTCCATAAGTTTCTTGCATATGATCCAATCTTTGAATTTTATTATTGTTGCCTTGGCTGTAGTAGTTCCTTTCTCTATCAAACTCCTCCGATCTCGGCTCCCCATAGCCACTATTTTCTGCTGTCCATCATCAACTCTGTTTTCCGGTTGCCCTTGCGAAGTGCTCGCTACTGAGTTTAAAAATTTTGGTAACAAACTGGCATTCGCGACGTTCGAACTTGTATTATGGCGGGTATGATTCCATTTCATTTTGTCTTTCTTCTAAAGCAATGTATTCTTCTTGAGTTCTCATGATTCGACCATCGTAATCGTATTTTTAATTCTAAATATTTGAATGTATAACAAACTTGTTGCGAAACAGAGCATTTACAAATGATAAAATGAGATATCTTTCCTCTACCCTTCAGCCATTTCTTTGCACATTGTTCTCCATTTCATTGTCAAATGTCTTAAACTCTCGCCAACTCTTTGTTTCAGTCCGAATACATCCTCAATCCCTGGTCGCGTGGAATTGTTACTTATATACGCTCCCAAGAAAATAGCTTGTAAATGGTTGAATGATGAGATTGTGTTTCTGGGTAATCCTTCAAACCATTTCAGTGCTTCTCCAATTAAGCTAGATGCAAAGTATTTGCACAATATGGCGTCATGATTCTCCAATTGTAACATACATCTCATATAAGCCTTGATGTGTTGTACCGCGCAGGTTGTTCCATCGAAAATGTTGGTTAATGCAGGCAGATTGCATTTAGGTGGTATTCCTCCCATTTGTATTTCTAGTGTGAAAGGATTCTTCGCAGCTTCTGCGATGGCTTCATCCAACTGTCTTCTTCCTCCTTCCTTCCTACTGTTTAACAACTTTCTCATTTCTGCTAGTTCTTTCAAGATTTGCTCATTTGCCTCAGGATTTGATTCTGCTGGTCTTTTTAGCTCTGCCTCTCGCCTCCTACGTTCATGCCTGTTTTGACCTTCTTGTTCATTATTTTCTTCTCTCCTTTCTCTGCGACTTTCTCCTTCGTCTCTTTCATCAATTCGCACACCATTATATCTATCGTTCTCTCTTCTGGGCTCTCTATCAACTCTTCTCTGTATCCTCTCGTATTCTCCATTGGTATTTCTATTGACACGATTTTGTTCTCGCCTCCTTTCTCGGTTGTCGTGATTATTCTGCAGGATCGCTTCTTCCAATTCTTGATTCTCCATACTGCTCTTCTCTCTCTCTTTCGCGGGTTAAGCGTGCTTGTTCGACATAATGTTTCTCAATGTCGTCCACGATCTCTTTTTGCCTTCTCAATGCTTCTCTTAGTGCGGTATTGCTCTTCCTTGGTAATTTGGATCATTTGGCCCTTGAAATCGCCTAGTTCCCTGATTTTCTTCATTCGCTCATCTTGGAAATTCTCGGGATGGGGAATATAACGATCTTCTGCGTCCTCTCTTCTTTCGTGAAGTTCGATTTTGAGATTTTGTGCTTCTCGTTGGTTTTCTACCTCTGTAATTTCTGTTGGTAAGGCTCTCCTTCTTTTTTCCCTAGTCGATCTTGAACTCGATCTCTCGGTACTTCTCGATCTTCTATTTTGCAATCTCATATTTTCCATTCTTAATTCATGATTCTGTCTTGTCAAATTTGCTCGCTCTTACGCCTCTAGTCGCCTTTCTTCATGTATTTTTTGTCTCAATGTTTCCAATCTTTGTGATTTCTTCATTTCTGGATTCATTTCTTGGTCTCCTCCTCCTTGTCCGTTATTCATCAACTGCTTTGCTCTTCTTCCCTTTCATCCTCGAAGTCGACCTCCAAGTATGTACACTTACTCTATCATAATCCACAGTCTCATTTGCTATCGGGGAATTAAACGTTGAACATGATTTTCTTCATCATTTCTCATATTCACTCTTGACGATTCTCCTTGTTCGTTTCTCCTTTCTCCAGCAAGTCTTCCACTTCTTCTCACAAAGTTGTTCAAGTACATTTCTTCTTCTAGCCATTTCTCTTTTAGTAAATCTTTTGAAAATTATCTCATTCAAATTCTTCCAAATCTCTATGCCAATCTTTTTTCAGTTCACAAGTTTCTAGCGCCAATATGTAGTTGCAGGAAATCCTACAATACACCCCTCACTATATTTTGTATAACTAATCCATTCAAAAGATAATAGATGAACAATTATGAATGTTTATTAATAATTTTCTTGAAATGTTTACACCGGAAAATGAAATTACACTTAAGAAATTACAAACATTCTCTCTGTTTCTCTCTCCTAATGACTTGCTTTTCAATTCAAAAAGAACCTCCTTACAACAGATTCACTCATCCCTTTATATAGGGTAATACATAGTGAATGACAGCTTTAAGTGTCCTTTATTTTTCGGGAATGTCTCGCGAAGTGTCGCAGGCGTACAAGTATTCATACTCGCGACACTTCTTAACTTTCGCTTGATTTCATATCCTCCTATCGTCATCCAGTGTGTCATTCATATATAACCCTCTGCGACTCATTCGCAACGTTGTTATCCGTTGCCTTCGCGAATTGTTGTTGTCGCGATATTCTGATCCTACAATCCTTGCAAGGGTATTCTCATATGAACTTCTCCTTTAGGCTTATTCGCTGTGCCATTGAAACCGTATATTTTGTATTTCGAAGGTATCAACTCTTCATACTTCCCACCCATAGTCTTGTAAGTATGGTAAAAAGAATGTTCTTGAGCTCCCGTATCAATTAAGATTCTACCGATCGCCTGAGAATTCTCTGCTTCATCATCTTCGCCATCTACAAGTTTTGGGTTAATTTCCAATTTTACAACCAATGGGCTATCATGTGTCTCTCTGCCTTCACCCATTGGACTATTCTCGCTGCCTATTTCCTTGATTTCCATCGTTTTGGCCATTCTGTAAAATCTCAGGACGTGGAATACACACCACTTCCCTTCTTTTACAGCATCCTTCACCGAGATTTGGCTCTCTTTCTAGATTTTCTTCATTAACATTTTCTACAGGTAATATTCTCCTCATATCTTCTCTAACCGATCCGGATCTTGACCTGGTATTACTTCTCAACCTCCTATTCTGCAATCTCATATTTTCCATTCTTAACTCATGGTTTTGCCTTGTTAAATTTGCACATTCTTCCGCTTCTAATCACCGTTCTTCATGTATTGTTTGCCTCAATGCTTCTAATGCTGCGACTTCTTCATTTCTATGAGTTGTTTCTCCCATCTCTTCTCAATTTCTCTCCTCTTGTCCATTATTTATCAATTGTTGCACTTCTTCTCTTTTCTCCATAGAATCTGATCTCCATGTATGCACACTCACCCTATCATAATCTATTACTCTATTCGGTCTTTGGTTGAATTGGTGGTTGAATTTGACCTTCTTCTCTATCTCTTTCGTTTATTCTTGATGGTTCACCTACTTCATTTCTCCTTTCTCCACCTAATCTCCCGCTTCTTCTTACAATTGTTGGTTGTTCTGATGCATTCCTTCTTCTAGCCATTTCTCAATTTTAGTAAGTTGTTGAAAATTATATGAAATTTCTTTCTTGTTACTCCTGATTTTTTCAATTCACAAGGTTGATCTCTACTCATTCCCTGTTTCTAGCGCCATTATGTAGTTGCAGGAAATCCTACACTACACCCGTCACTAGAATTTACACAATTAAGTCATTTTAAGATCAATGATTATGATTTCTATTGATTGAATACTTGAATCTTTACAATATGAGATATAAATGAGTTAAAGAATTACAATCACTCTAAAACTTTCTCTCTCCTCAAAACTTGCTTAACAATTCAAAAAGAACCCCCCCCTCAACAGACTTACTCAACCCTTTATATAGGGTAGTATACGGTGGATGATGACTAAGATGTCCTTTATTTTTCGGGAATGGCTTGCGAAATATCGCAAGCGTACAAGTATCAATTCTCGCGACACTCCTAAATTTCGCTGAGTCTTCACATTTTTCTCATGTTCATTTGTCGTCATTCATTGCGTCATTTATTTTACTTCCCTACGACTCCCTCGCAGTGTCGTCATTTATTAATCTCGCGAAATGTTTACGTCGCGATATTATGATCCTACAAGCATAACCATCGATACACATAGTATTTGGAAACGTAGAACCTAAAAGTGAGTTAAGAGAAATACTTGGGGTCGATTCCTGAGCAGAAATTTCGTCACTAACTTGTTGATCTTCGATGATATGCTCAATTTCAGTGACACCCTCAGCAGAATTAGGATCCATCTCTAATAGTAAGTAACCTGGGCTTATTGGGACAAACATGTCCGGACTTAAATGGCTCATCACAATTAAAACAAAGACCGCTCACGTTTTTCTTTCATCTTTTCCCATGATAGCTTCTTATAACCGGTATGGGGAGTGTAAGCTTCTTGATTGGAGCATTAGTAGAAGGCGTTGCGGCTCGAAGTGGAGGAGGACGATAAGGTTGTCGGGGCAGGAACCTTATTAACAGACGCATAAGCCTCTTCCTGATGAATTGCCTTTGTAAGGCTTTCAAAGTTTGAGGTGCAAGCAGTTTTACTACCGTACCAATATGAGGTTTGGGAGATCGAATAAAGCAACTGATCAAGTAATCTTAGGAAAGTCCACAAAATTTAATAAATTCTCAAAAGCGGTATGTGTTCTCTTACCGTGCCTACGATTAATGGTACTAATAGTGACGAGCATCAACAAATTTTTCAGGCGCAAAACGTGCACGAATATGAGCACGAGAATTCCAACCAGTCACAATTGTGGTTTTAGTTTGCTTCCATCTATACCACACATTAGCATCACCTTTCAAACTAGAAGCAGCAATAGTTAATTTCAGGGTATCATCAGCTTGATGTACATTGAAGTATTGATCTGCATTAAAAATCCATCCATCAGGATCCTCTCCATCAAAGGTAGGAAATTTTAGATTTATTGCATTGGCTCTGGCATTAGGTGGAGGTGGTGGTGGAGGTGGAGGAGGAGGTGGTGTATGATGACCATTGCCACCGCCATTATTAGTGTTCAATTGAGGCAAGAATTCAACAAAAACTGCACGAAGAGAAGCAGTTAGCTGAGTATTGATAGTTGTTGTAGTTCGTGTAAACTGATTGTTGAGAGCATTCGTCAAAGCCGTAGTCATGCTAGTGGTAATAGTATCTGCAAGAAGTGTGTTGTTCTCCGTTGTTTCCAGCTTACGAGCAACTCATTCTTCTTCTCTCTGTTGACGTTTTTCAATAGCTTTGGTCTTGCTCCTCTCTTCTTCTTCAAGTTGTTGTTTCGCTATAGCAGAAACTAGGTTATCAACGGTTTTAGACACCTCAGCCACACTATCATGTACTTGTTTCAGATCTAAACCTGCTCTGATACCAGGTGTTAGGGTTCTAAACCTTTATACTGGAATTAAGTCGCAAGAATACTTGAAAACAAGGGATAAAACCCTTTGATCTGGGGCAAGCATCCTCTTCCTTTGAGAATAAACTTTAACAAACTTCTTAATATTGATAATTTGTACCTTACAAGATTAAACTAGAGCTATTTATAGCTGAATAGACTTGATAAGCAAGCAACTAACTAAGGAAACCTGTAAAACTAGGAAACTAAATACTAAATACGTAAAGAAACCAAATACTAAGAGTTGGCATCGCAACATTAAGAGGTTGGCTATTGAATGTCAGTCCATTAAACTCCTCAAGAAGCTTGGTACACCATAACGAAGTTGGCACCACTACTATACGACCATTGTAGCGTAAAACTCCATTAACATAAGAAAAATTGAGTTTGCAAGTTGGTGTATCATTGAGTTGTTGAATAAGAATACTTAGCTCAGAATCGTTATGGCATTCTTTAATTATCTCAGTAACTCAGAAAAAAATTGGTGCAGTAAGGCTAAAGTTAGAGCCTGTGTCGCGAGACAAAGCATCAACTGAAACATTTTCTTTTCCTTGGAGAAAAATAATCTCATAATCACAACCCAATAATTTCGATAGCCATTTCTGTTGCTCCATAGACGATAGTTTTTGATCAAGAAAATACTTAAGACTTCTGTGATCTGTATATATCTTGAAGTGTCTACCAAGTAAATATGGCCTCCATTTTTGAATTGCAGATACGATTGCAAGCATCTCCTTATCATATATAGAGAGATTTAAAAATTTTCCAGCTAAAGGTTTTCTATAATAAGCATTTGGTCGACAGGTGATTGCATTAACACGGCTCCTAACCCATTCCGGATGCATCGCACTCAAGAGAAAATTCCTTTGAGAAATCGGGAAGTATTAAAACCGGTGTTGTAGTGAGAGCCTTTTGAAGCAATTTGAACACAGCAGTAGCATTGTCATTCCACGAAAATGCATCTTTCTTGCAGCTGAGTCAGTGGTGCACTAAGCTTACCAAAATCCTTAACAAACTTACGATAGTAGCCAGCTAAACCCAAAAAACCTCGTAAGTCTTTGATTGTTGTAGGAATAGGCCAAGATAATATGCATTGAATTTTATCCTGGTCAACTGAAACTCCTTCAGAAGAAATCACGTGGCCTAGATATTTTACTGAATATTGTGCAAAAGTTCATTTAGATTCCTTGACGTAAAACTGATGAGATCGTAATAGCTCAAACACCAAAGATAAATGTTGGATATGCTCAGTCATGTTCTTACTGTAAACTAATATGTCGTCAAAGAACACTAACACAAACCTGCGGAGATAAGGTCTGAAAATATGATTCATAATTCCTTGAAAGGTGGCTGGTGCATTTGAGAGACCAAAAGGCATAACCAAAAATTCATAATGACCATCATGAGTCCGAAAATCTATTTTTGGAATATCCGGTTTGTGCATTCGGATTTGATGATAAGCAGATCGAAAATCCATCTTTGCAAAAATACTTTCACCATGTAATTCATCGAACAACTCATCCATCATTGGTATTGGAAAACGATCTTTAATAGTTAGCTTATTTAAAGCTCTATAATCCACACACATACGCCAAGAACCATCCTTCTTGCGCACCATCATAATTGGAGAATAGCAAGGACTAGAACTATGTCATATCTAACCAGCCTGTTATAACTCAGACACTATCTTTTCAATCTCATATTTTTGAAAGTGTGGATACCGATATGGTCTTACATAGACAGGTGCAGAATTTGGAGTTAAAGAAATACGATAATCCTGCAATCTTTCAGGAGGTAGAGATGTGGGAATCTTAAAAACATCTGCATAGGAAGAGATCAGTTCTTGCAGCTCAGGTGGAATAATTGTTGTATTTGGAGTTGAGGTATTTAATGCAGATAATTGTAATAAAACTGCAAAAGTTTCTCTGTATAATAAATGTTGCATGGGTTCAGTGTCCAAAAGCATTATGCTGGATGAATTATTTCCAATTAATACCACATCTCTATCATGTATTCTGAACTTCATGGTCAACTTAACAAAATCCCATGTAATTGGACCCAATGTACGTAACCATTGAACTCCTAAGATAATAACACAACCACTTATATCGAGAAGATGAAAATCTGTTGTGAAAGAAAAATCCTGAAGCTTAAATGGTATGTTACGGCAAGAACCACGAGTTTGTATTTGACCACCATCACCAACTGTAACTTGTAGAGCCGCATCCTCATATTGTGTGTGATAACCACACTACTTAGCGGTATTTGTATGAAGGAAATTATGTGTAGAACCAGAATCAATCAATATATAGAAAGGCTAAGCTTTTGTATAACCTAGAATACGCATAGTTCTAGCAAAAGGAGAACCCATCAAATAATTTAAAGAAATCGCAGGCCCTGATTCCTCTGAAAGAATAGTTTCAGTCACAAAAGTGTCCTCTGCATCATCTTGTTCTTCATGAACTTCCACATAATTTGGAGGAACATCTAATATTAACAGTTTAGTCTTTAAACAAATATGACCAGGATGATAAAGTTGGTCACGGTTATAGCAAAGACCCTTGTCTCTACATTCTTTCTGCTCATCTCAAGTAAGCCTTTTATAACCAGGTGGTAAAGGATTCCTCTTGAACTGAGTAGTAGTAGGATGAACTGGAGTTTTAAACTGAGTAGAACGTGTAGGTTGTTTTAAAGATGCCAATAATAATTCTTCTTCATTGAGTGCCTTCTTGAAATCCGAATCCAAAGTAGATGGTTCAAGTAATTTCACAACAGAACCAATCTCAGGTTTCAAAGAATGAATGAACAGATTCAGGAAAGTCTACAAAAATCAAAAGACGTTCAAAATCAGGAATGAGATCCTTAACAGTACCTTTTTGTCTAATTGTGCTAATTGCCATCTTAGCATCAATAAACTTTGCAGGAGAAAAGCGTTCACGAACTAAAGAGCAAAACTGTGGCCATGTTGGGTTAATAATTGTAGTTCTCTTCCATCAAAACCACGCATTGGCATATCCTTTAAGGTGTGCATCAGCAAGTTGAACCTTCATATTATTATCTATAGCGTTCCATGAAAAATATTACTCAGCTTGAAATAACCAACCGTCCGGTCATCACCATCAAAAGAAGCAAATTTCAAATTAACTGGTGGAGTACGGAAATGAGGTCCAAGAATTCCAGCACCATTGGTATTACCTGGAATATTGGTATTAGTATCATGAGTTTGAAACTGAGGAAGAAATTCTCGAAAAATATTACGTAGCGAAGTGGTGAGTTATGTGCTCAAAGCTTGTGTCAAACTTGATGTCATGAATTTTCCATGTTCAGCTAAGTCAAGCTTCCGATTAGCTCTATCTTCCTCACGAACTACTTTGTCTTCGGCACGAAATTTATTAACTTGTTCTTCATCATGCTCACAATCTTTGGTAATAGTTTCAACTAGCTTGTCAAGATTCTATGTAATTCCCGTAAGACCATCGTTTACAAGCTTGAGATTTTCTATGTAAGACATTGGATAGAAAAAAAAATTGGTCGAAAATTTGAGTAGATTCTAAACCTGCTCTGTACCAGGTGTTAGGGTTCTAGACCAAAACACAAGGTTTACATAACTAAAATAGGTATAGAAACCGGATATGAAGAAGAATTAAGAGGTGAAGAAGATTAAGAAGAGATAAAGAAGACTATAAGATATCGAAGAAGAGTTTTTGTATTAATTCTTGAGTTTCTACAAAGCTCAGGAGCAGTATTTATAACTACGAACACTTGTGAAACAAGTAATGCTAACTATAGAGTTTAAACCAAACAAGGAATTCAAAACAAGCTAAAAATAGAAAATCTATGAAAGGAAACTATGCTAGCTTAGTGTTGGCACCGCAACATACTTGGAGTAACAGTTTATCGTGGCGCCAGATACTATGGCCAGCCTTTCAACAAAATTTGGTCTTTAACCAATTTTTTTTATTGAATTTAATGGTAGAGCCTTGATGCGTATCCGTACTTCGCTTGACATGATAGGCATTTAGATTTTTCCACGGAAATCGCTAATGTATCTGGCACTGGCACTGGCACCAAATTAAGGTGGCAAAGAGGGAAAGGTGAAGAGAATTCGTACACTCTTTCTAGTTGGGATTCCATTTTCTGTAATTTCATATATTAGGGACCAGCCCATTTTTTAGGAGACCCTTCCCCATCTTGACCAAGTAATTATGAAGTACTTTGGCCATTATGAGATTCCCAGATTATCTATTATGTTTAATGTTTAGCGACGTCAAAACTAGCAAGTTGAATGGGTGGGATGTTTACAAAAGAATCCTATTACTGGGTCTGTAAAAGGGGTGGGAAATTTTGGTCTTTATAGGTTCATGAAATATTAAATGAGGTTAAACCTTATCACATCATATTCCTAATGTCTATTATACCCTTACCTAAATTCCACTATTCATAAATGAAAAAAAAAAGAGAAAATCCTAAATCTATAATCTTCTCATTCTCTTTTCATTGACAAATCATGATGATGATCATAAAAAAATAAAAAACTAAATCTATTATCTTCTCCCCATCCTTCTCTTCTCATTCATAAATTGTGAAAAGATGATGAGCATAATTTCATCATGATGAGGATGATGATCATCAAGAAAACCCAAAACTATTTTCTTCTCCTTCTCCTTCTCATTCAAAGATCATGATAAATATGATGATCATCATAGAAAGAAAAAACTAAGAATACCCACCATTTATTTTTGTTTTAAATGGTTAAAAATTTCCAATTCGATGAATTTCGGGTAAAAAAAAAGATCTGAAATTATTTACAATTTGGGAGTTCTTAGATTCCCAACCGTGAATCAAGATTACGGCTGGGATAGTTTGTCGACCCAACCGAGAGTCCATGTTTCGTCTTGGTTTTCCCAACCGAAAGTTTTTCGATTTTTTGGGTTTTCAGAACCAGTTACGGCTAGGTTTTCCCAGCCTTAACTCGCACTTACGGATTGGGAAAACATTAAATCCCATCCCAATCGACACTTATTCGGGTTGGATAATTTGTCGACCAAAGTAGAAAAAAACAGTTGAGAAATGATGGTTTTCCAAGCCGTATTTTTTATTTACTGACGGGTAAATAAAGAACTCCTAGCCGAAATCATTTTTCGATTATTTTTGTTCTTACAACCGAGTTTAATTTGGGTTTTCCCAGTAAATCGGTTTTGGAAACCAAAAACATGAAAAGCGATTTCGATTTGGAAAACCAAGCCGAAACATGTACTTTAATTTGGGAATCTAAGAACTCCCAGCCGTAAATTTTCAGAAACTTCTTTTTTTTTTTAACCCGAAATTCATAGAATCATATTTTTTAACCATTTAAAAGCAAAAATAAATGATGGATTTTCTTAGTTTTTTCTTTTTATGATGATCACCATCTGTATTACGATCTATGAATGAAAATGAGAAAGAGAAGATAATAATGCTGGGTTTTCTTTATGATCATCGTTCTCATCATGATGAAACTATGATCATTATCTTTATCACAATTTATGAATGGGAAGAGAAGGATGGGGGCGAAGATAATATATTTAGTATTTTTTTTAATGGTCTTCATCATGATGAAATCATGATCATCATGATTTGTAAATGAGAAGGAGAAGGAGAAGATTATAGATTTAGTTTTTTTTTTAAATGAATAGTGAAATTTAGGCAAGGGTATTTTTGACTTTTTCATATACCTTGAGTCCCATATCCATTTTTTGGCTACACATAGCATTTTAGCCCCCAAAAACTCACCCCCTACAGCCCCAATATATAATAGGATTCTTACAAAATGATATGATATAGGGGATGACTTTGAACTGTAAAAGATTTTCAAGATTAATACCATCACTATGGGCTATGGTATTTGAATCCTTGAATGATGCCTAAAAAAAATCCAAAGTCTTGTTGAACTAATGTTTTCGCTCCACCTTTAGGTTCGCCATTGTGTTGTTTCAGCCTAAATTAGATGTTGTCTCTGCCTGACTCGCCTACTTCTTGTTCCCAACTAGAATATACACATCATTTCTGGTTCAAGATATCCGAGATCAGATTACTTGGTATTCAATTTTGCTCGGAAAACAAAAAGATATATGACATGCTTAAACAAAATTGCATAAAACACACAAAAAACAAAAAAAAAAAACATCATAACTTACTTGTTTTGGGGTGAAACCCAACATAGTCTCTCTAACTAATGTTTATGGCTGCAACTCCACGAAACCAAAGCATACACCAAAAGATAGTGTGTCCTCCAATACCCAATTAAGATCAGTACAATATCACCTCAACCCTCGATAACAAGGTAAAATTAATCACACACTCAATAATATAGTAGGCGTCAGTTTTCGTCAATATACCTTCCTTTTGGCGTTTGACCTATAATCCACCGGAAAAGTCTCAAAAACGATGAAAAAGAAAAAGATGACAAATAAAGAGTAAGTATCAAGTGTGCAGGCGCTCAAAAACATAACACGACATCAAGTCTAGAAAAGTTTCAGAATATAAAGGCATTAACTAAACTGTTTACGCAAGTCATAGTATGGGAGAACAAATATCGCAGATTCATCTAAAGCCAAAGAAGCCAAAGCCATGCCATAATTTTCTGATTTTGTAGATCTACATGAACGTACAACAAAAACTAAAATAGGATGGCTCAAATAAAGTTGTAACATTTAAAAACAAAAATATCAAGATTACTTTCATGCATGTTTTTAGAGCATTGCTTGGTTAAACCCACTAGCGTTGATATGTCAAGTTATTTTCCATTTTAGTTGCCAAAATGCATTCTTGATTTAGTATACTAAAGATAGTTTCGGACTAGATTAGGTCTAAAAAGAACTATTCTTAAGGATGAAAACTGGAGATTACAAGAAGACATCAACAAGGACTTCATCAACAAAGGTATGTGGTAATTGATTTCATTTGGATTCTTGTTCAACTCTACCTTTCTAATCTATCGAAACAAATGCTCACTCTATGGAAAAATTCCGATGACGGTTAATGTACATTTATATATATATACTCTAGGTTATTTAAGCCACGACTTTTGTGACAATAACCTTTATCCCTGGAAAGGTTCTCATGTTATAGTGAATGAGCTTACGAATTCTTGAGCCAAGAATCACTCAATTCCGAGTTATAACGATGAAGTTATGAGTGATTTATTAAAGTAACAATTATAAGTGTTGTTGTAATTGTTACAGTTCGTTAATAGGAAACAATCCATGGACTGTTTGTAACGGTTCACGGACTTGGGCCCAATTACGTGACTAAAAGGCATTTTTGGTCAAGTTGGTGATGTTTCCTTATCTAGGCAAGATGGATATTAATCCAAACATATTTGATTACCATATTAAAGTGTTTGTGATAACTTTTAATTCCTTCCTAAGTTAAAATGTGATTTATTCACATAAATACAATATTTGCTAATTAATTAATTATTTAATTATTTTGGCAAGAGTTGTAACTTAAGAAAGACTCCCAAAATTAGGAGAGTCTTGAAAAAGGAAAATAGCTATGCTTAGCTTTCAAGCTACCTTTCACTATAAATAAAGGGTTCGTGAGTGCTACACGTTTTCATCCCCTTTGGAAAATTGGTGTAAGCTCATAAGGCTGTTTTCCATGTCTTTTGTTCTTCGTGAACAAGAGTGAGATAAAAGTCTTTTTATTGGGGATCACAAAGCCGAGTTGAATTAATCTTCATGATTGATTATACAACTTGTAATCTAGGATTTTCACCTCTTGTCTATTCTAAGGTTTTATCTTCGATATAAAACCATTCAAGAGTTGTTGATCATAAACCCTAGGTTTTGATAGATTTCGATTTCCGATCGTATACCAACACTTGTTAGTCGAAATCGGAAGCTAGAAAGAAAACTTCAATTAAGGTATCTCGTAAAAATTCTTAAGAAGTTTTTAACAAGATAACTCTAGATTTATTCTAGTTGTTCTTGTTGTAGAATAATTAGGTTTCTCTTCCTTTTCTTGAAGAGTATAATAAACCCTAATCTACAAGTATAATAAACCCTAATCTACAAGTTTATTATACTTGTAGAGTATAATAAACCCTAATCTACAAGTTTGTTTTGATAATACTTTTACCTAGTAATTGTTTTTATCAAAATAAATACAAGATTTCCAAAACCTTGATTCACATCTAAAGGGAAATCAAACCGGTGTTTTGTGCAAACAAAATATCGAATCGTATCAATCTTTTTGTTGTATCTTCTAAAGAGAGCCTTGGGTTCTGCTAGAAGATTTACGAGAAGAATTCCTAAAGACAATCGGTGTTGTGCTAGGAGTTCTATAAGTGCTTTAATACAGCTGAAGCAAGTGTTATATCTAGTCCGAATAGGTAGTAGGAAATTGGTGTAACAACTTATAATCAGTGTGTGTTTATTCTGGACTAGGTCCTAAGGTTTTTCTTCATTTGCGGTTTCCTCGTTAACAAAATTTTTGGTATCTGTGTTATTTCTTTTCCGCATTATATTTTATTTATATAATTGAAATAACACAGGTTGTACGTTAATCAATCATAGTTTTTAAATCCGACCTTGTTTGTTGGATAAGACTTGATTGATCTTGAACACTTGATTTTGTTATTTTCACATTGTTAGACCAGTCCGGACTAACCCTGTTTCAAGTGGACACCGTTTTGAAATATTCCTTTAGTGATTGTTTCTTAAAGAGGTTTATACATGGTGGATATTGAATAGGTTGTGATTAACACAAAAGATTTTGGTTCAAGAACTTCACACTAAAATCAGGTTTACAGACTTTCTTCTGTTTAACCATTGATTGTGTTGAGTAAGAGATAAACTCGTTAGTATTATTCTTTGATTGAGTTTTCACTCTTGAGGTTTAGTCCATACAAATTGCTAATCGAAATATTGGGTGTGGTTGTTGTACCCCCGCTTTTTCAATTGGTATCAGAGCAGGCAAACACGTTAAAGACATTATAAGTTTGTGTTTGTAGCAATCTGTTATGGACAGAAGTGCTATCTCTATAAACGTACCGCCAGCCTTCGATGGCGCGAAACTTATGGAAATTTGCTATGCGTGCTTTTATACAAGCGCGAGATTTTAAATCATGGGTTCGTATTGTTAATGGTTATAATCCTCCATTAGTTACAATAGACGGTGTAACTGTTGCGAAGGATATAGGTGATTATGATGATCTTGAGATTCTTGCTACCAAGAAAAACTCAGAAGGATTAAATGTTATCATCCATGCCATTACTCCAGATCTCCAGCATCATGTGACTACTTGCATTAAGTCTAAAGATGCTTGGGATATATTAAAAACCATATTCGAAGGGAATGCCACGGAGAAAGAAGCAAGGCTTCAAAATCTAGCTTCTGACTGGGAAAACCTTCGCATGTCTGATGATGAAACCTTTGATGAGTTTAACCAAAGACTTTCTCAAATAGTTAACTCCTCATATTCATAAGGAAGAATTATTCCGGAGAAAGTTATTTTGTGCAAAATTCTCAGGTCTCTACCATCAAGATACGAGTCTAAGAAACATGCCATTGAAGAAGCAAATGATCTTTCTACACTCTCCAGAAATACTCTTGTTGGAAAGTTAAAGATCTTTGATAATGAACACGCATCTAGAAAAGAGGTGATTTCTTTTAAAGCTGCAAACAATTCTGAATCCTCTAAGGATAAATCTGGTTCTCCAGATTCTAAGGATGTTACTCCACGACAATTTAAAAAACTCTTGAGAGACAGGAAAAAGAGTTTTTCTAAAGTTACAACATCTCCTAATGATGATGTACAATGCTATAACTGTCGTGGTTTCGGGCACTTGTCTTCAGTATATCCTAGCTGGAGTCGTAGACAATCGGCATACGCAGCAGCTTTGCCTCCTCTTGATGATGAACCTGAATATTATAATCACCAAGAGTACGCAGGCGAGGTTGCATTAGCTTAGGGAAAAAGTCTTTCGAATCGATTCGATTGACGAAGAAGTGTTCCATGTAGATCCAGTTGCTAATAAACTTCTTAAGCAGTGTCATCAGAAACTTTCGGAAGCTGAAAGCACCATATTCAGAGAGAAAGTAAAATATGACAGACTTCGTAGTCGGAATAAAGACTTGCAAGACCAACTTGATTATATTGGTGCAAGAGATTATCTCAACGAAATACGAAAGCTTAAAGAAGAAATTGTCGGAAGTCGTGATCGGGAAATTATTCTTCAAGAAAAACTAGATAACTTGGAGAACATTGAGATGAACTTGTTATTTGATTCTGAACAAGAAGATCTCAAAGATCAACGTGAATCAAGCAAGAATGATCTAGTTATTGCGCTTGAAAAGGTCAAAAGGTTGGAAGAAGCAAACTCGAGCTTAAAAGAGAGTTTGTCTAGAAATATCAGCTCAGATAAATTAACCTCAATATTGGGAGCATGTAGAATTCATCGTGATACACGAGGATTGGGCTATCAAGGAATAGACGCTCCTAGTATTTGCAAAGAGGTAAAATTTTTCAGAGCTAAAAATTCTTCTAAACCAAAACCTTCCACGGTTGAAAAAAGTAAAGTATCTCTCGCTAACCGTGATGACAAAAAGAGGAAATTTCTGTCAAGTTCCAAAGCAAGCACATACACATTCAGGTAACACTAAACATAACTTTTTCCATTCTACTAAACATTGCTTTTATTGTGGAAAACCAGGTCACTTACAAAGGAATTGTAGATTTCTTAAAATAGATAAAACCATATTTGATTCTGTTAAGATGACAAGATCTGATGTTCCAAACTGGATAAAAACTGAGTTTCATAATATCAGTTCTTCTAGTATTCCCTCAAAGAAATTTCATAATTATATTGGGGAGAACAAGAAATATGTTGCTCCAAAAACTACTCAGAAATGGGTACCAAAGAAGATCAATAAAGCAACGAGTACTATTAAGAAGGATCTCCCAGACAAGAGTTCGACAAGGGATAACATATTAAAAAGGTATGGAACAGTAATTGAAAGTTTCAAGGAAGTTGTTAAATTCCTAGAGTCCATGCATGATTTTGTTTCAAATACCTGTGGTGAGCAAGATTTTGTTCACCTCAACACAACCTGATTATGTTGGAAGTCCATCCTCACCAAGAAGCCCTAGTAAATGCGGTGAGGATTGTAAAAGAATTGGGGCGCACATATTGTTGGGTAATTTTTGAATATGTGGAACAATCTATTGTTTCGAGCTGAGTCTAACTCGGTTACATATCTCTCGAAATATGTGTTGGTAAGGTTTCACTTTGGCCAAGTTCATCATTACTAGTGATGAAAGTCATATTAAGTTTCAATCACTTGAAAATGGCTTTGACGAAAAATGGTTTGTGAATAACAACTATATAACATCCTCTAAGAATGTTTCAATGATTGAAATGAGAGTTTAGATTACATAACCATGAAAGGATATAAACATTGTGTGGTAACGCATATGTGTGTAAGTCCTTGTTCCTTGAACCAAAGTATGCGTACTTTGCTGCTCAGGAAAAACCGGAACTAGAGTCCGTGTACCAAGTCCGCGTACTGTCGGAAGTTCTCATCCCGAGAAATTCTGCTGGAGTTTGTAAACTAAAAACAAACCTATTCCGGGTACTTAAGTCCGCGTAATTAAGTTGGTTATTTTCTAAAAACGATTATTTGTGAACTTAAACTTATATAAACTAAGGAATGCATAATTGCAAACCGTGGCTATAAAGTTAATGAATCGATTCGAGTGAATCAAATCGTTTTTGTTTCAATTGTGTCTATTATAAAGATCTAAGCAATTGAACAACTCTCTAACTAGTTTCATTTGAACTAATTATGGTTAAGATGAATATGGCTAAATACCATGCGTATGATTCTTAATTAACTAACTTGATTTGTGATTTAAATTCTTAAGCATAACAGGTTAGAAGCAATAATCTGTAGGATCGGAATATCGCAACATCAATACCTTTGCGAAATCTTTATACAACACACTGCGAAGATATCGCAGGTAGTTCTGAGAAATGACGCATGCGAGATGACGACAGCCTAAACACGAGAAAGATGTGGAGACATAGCGAGATTTAGGAGTGTTGCGAAATCTAACACTTGTATACTTGCGAGAATATCGCAAGTCAGATCCTAAAATAAAGGACAGCTTAGCTATCACCCACTATGTAATATCCTATATAAGAGCCGAGCAGGCTTGAGAGAGAGAGAGAGAGAGAGATCTTTTTAGAGTGGAGAAAGTTTTGAGGAGAGAGAAAGTCTAGAACAGTAGTTGTATTCTTGATTTCATTTCCTATTTGTAAAATACCTTAACTTAATTAATAAAAAGTGTGATTGTTGATCTTAAAGATGGGTTGATTATTGTGAATTCTTGTGAGGGATGTATTGTGGGATTTCCTGCAACTACATAATGGCGCTAGAAACAGGGAGTGAAGATTGATATTGTGATTTGAAAGAATTTGGAGTAGTAGATAAAGAATTTCATATAATTTTCAACAACTCATTAAGGTTGAAAAATGGCTAGAAGAAGAAATACATCAAAACAACCAACAACTATTAGAAGGAGTAGGAGGCTTCTTTGGAAAAGGGAGAGATGAAATGGAGGAATCTTCAAGAGTGAACACAAGAAACAATACAGAAAATCAAGTTCAACCGCCAATTCAACGTACACTGATGCGTGTCGTAGGTGCAATCAAATTAATTAATACTTTACTACCTAATTAACTAGTAATATAGGGTAGTCAAGGTCGATCCCACGAGGAGCACGAGATTCTAGTTGTAAAAATTGTCACGAAAGGGGGGTGTAAAAAGCAAAAAGAAAATAAACAAAACAATTAAAAGGTAAAGTTGAAAGCAATAAGAGAGACAAGATCAAGGAATCCTTCTTCGTTACGAAACAATGAATAAAGTTATGTTCTTTTCTACTTGTTATTAGTCACAAATTATCACCAACCGTAGGTAAAGCAGCTAGCTCAGTGCTAAACCCCTAAATCCCTTGTATCACTGGGACACGGAAGTTCTCGACTCTTAGGATTCTAATCACCAAGCCACCTAGAATTAGCTCAACCTAGATGTAACTTGGCTCATGCATTAAGTTTTATGAATTTCTTAGGTTGATATTAGTAGTTAGACTCTTAGCTCAAGGTCCACTTGCTAACGTTGTTTCTACACACAATTTCTCCACGGAATCCCTCCAAGGTCTCGTGTTTGCTACTTATGTAAAGAGTCAAGAAACGATTACTTATCTCTAACTTTCACTAGCTTTAGATTAAATCGACAAATCAATTTAGCGTGCACTCAAACAATCTATCAATCAATCATGAGTGTCTTTAAGATCACTCTATTAGTAAAAACAAACGATAATTATGTGAAAAACTTCAAGATAGAATTTGAAAACAAAAACTTAAATCATATGTTAAGAACTAGGAATTCATCCTCAATCAATAAAATTAGCTACTCATGTTAAAAGTTCACACAAAGAATAAGAAAAGAAAAGAATTGTGTGTGTAGAGATGTGTGTAGAAGTTGTAGAAAACTTCTCTATTTATAGGCTTCAAAATTCTCCAATTCTTCCAAGGAATAGAATCCTTATTCTTTTGCAATTCAATTTCCAAATCCAAGTCTTTCTCTTCTCTTCCACCTTCTCTTTCCAAATTTGAGTCCAATTCTCCATCCAATTCCTAGCCCAAGTCTTCACACCCATGAGAGAGGTCCATAGAAAATTCCGGAATTTTGCTCATGGAAAAGCGGGATTATGGCGAATTTGGCCGGAAAACGTCGCCGCTGGCGCTTTGAAAATTTTGTCGTCGAGAGAATATTCGACGGAATATTCCGTCCAGGTCTCAGTTAGGACTAACGGTCAAACTGGTCAACCGTCAGTCAACTGTTAGTCAGCGGTCAAAGGTAGAAAAGAGTCAGCCAATGAGTCGGTGGTCCGACTCGGTCTTAGTCGGCCGAGTCCTTTGAGTTATCCTAGCGAGTCACCGATTCGACTCGTAATCGAATCGACCTAGGCCATTGCACGAGACCCGGTTTCTGCGACACCATCATTGTGCTTCAGCCAAACCCTTGTGATGCACAATGATCACACTTCTCATTTAATCCTCCCTGTAACTTCAAAACAATATCAGTTCCCCAACCTGCAACAAAGACAGACTCCACTGCTAGGCTTCATATGATTCATCTGAGTCCCATTAGCCTCCAACATCACAGCACTGTATCCACCAATTCCAGTCCACCTGCACTTCATAGCAAATTCACTGAGACCACAGTTCAACTCAAAGTCAGCTTCCAATCTCCTTCACTCATTCTTTGTACTTGTCTGGAGCATCCTCAACTCACTGCAGATTCAATTCCATCACTGCAATCTCATTAACAACCTTCTCACACTCACCAGCAAAACCTGCAATATCTCAAATCCCAGAAGCTTCTAGCCTGCCCTGTTGGCCCTGCACTGGCACATCCAAAACCACCTGTGTCATCCACTCCAGTAGCAGACCAACAGCTCTCTGTATTTGTGTTCAACTCTTAATCCTCAATCAGCCATGAGTCACAGAATTCAGTAATATGCAATTGCAATTGTAACTCTCATTCCTGTGACCTTGCAATCATTTTGCTAATAGCAGCATTATCACTCTGCTTCAGTTCTGCTACTCTTTGAACCTCCCCTGCAATTCAGTGCACTTCTCAAATGCAACACCTGCACTGGTGCTTCTGTGCTACCAACCTCAGACCATCACCAGCGCCTCACTCATTTCATAAACCATTCACAAGAACACACCCTAACTCAGACTCCCAGAAATCATCTCATTCAATAGCGACAATGACTTCTCGGCTCAAGCGACACCGGATCCTCCAATCACCACAACCATCACCGACCTCATTGGCAATTGCCATCGGCTCAATTCTCAGCAACTAACTCGAGTCTTTCACAGCAAAATCCAATTCGACTACAACCTCTGTAAAACCTCCTTGGAACAATACCCATCGATCCATCTCAACAGCACCACCAAAATCGTTATAACTCAATACCCTCGTTCCTCTTCTCGGCCTGTTCTTCATATCAGCTCCTCGTCTGCTCCCGATTCACCAGCAACAACAAATCGAAACCCTAATTTCATCCTCTTTCATACATTGTTTGAAATCGCCACCATCATCTGCATCGAATCACCATCGAGAACCCATTTCTCGATCCGATCCATCTTGGAATTTTCTTCTACTCGATTTCACCCTTTAACACAAATTTCATCTTCTTCTCCTTGTGACTCTCGATTTCACTGTGATGATCTGTTCTTCACCTCTTCCTCTCTCAATCTCGATCTCACTCTCGACCTTTCAACAACAGACCTCTCTCTGTAAACGGATTCAGACAAAATGATTGGAAATAACTCTCGATTTAGGGTTGATAAAATGGGGCGGATATGGATCCGGGTGTGGGTCTACGGGTTTGGGATCAACCATAACCCATCCAGTACCAGCTGATAGTAGCACTTCATCTCTGGATAAGGGCTACCTAGTTTGGCAGCCCCTTAACCTTAACCTGGGCTCCATATATCAATCGCCTTGTAAAATGACCTTTTTGCCCTTTTGGCTCAAATTGGGTGCTTTCTTCTTCTTTTCCTCGTGCGACTCCAAAGTAGCTATAAAACTCAAAACAAGCGTAAAATACATAATTTTCAAGAGAAAATAGCAAAGAAAGCATAAACTACTAGATAGTAAATTAGGTGTATTCTACACCTATCAAATTCCCCACACTTAGACTTTGCTAGTCCTCGAGCAAATCAAACTAAAAACTCACAACTTCAAAGCGTTCAAGCGTCACAAGCATCCAAAGAGTTATGAGGACATAGAATTTCTGTATGCTAGTAATAAGAAGTTAGAAATACCAAAGAACATATTCTCGTTCTTAATTGTTGAGTGAGAAATAACCACACCATAATGAGAGAACGCGTGTTTGAGAAACGATCAATAAGCATTTCGCCTCGACTTACGCCTCACCAAAAAAGGATTTTATGATAATTGCACTCAAAAGACTGACTTTTTTATGGTTCTCACATGTGTGCGGTAGGAATGAAAAGAGAATTCTGCGACACGTTGAATGGTGGGAAGGATAACTTAGAAAATTTTGAAAAACCCACATCTTTTATTTTGAAAAACCATTTTTCGACGATCTCTAAGAAAGGAAATCAACCATTTTTATCGAGGATGAGATTACTTACATACCTTCACATCCGATTGCCAATTATGATAACACCACTCTCACGGCATCCAATAGAAACGTCTTAGCTCCTTGTCTTGATCTTCGTCTTCGGTTTCAACTATTGATGATAAACCCTCGAATTTCATAAATCCTTAACAATTTATAACTCTTTTACCTTAAAATCCTTGTCGCTTGAAACTACCTTATAGATTTTTCTTCCCCACGGCTCATTAACTAAAAATAAGAACAAATATTTCTCTTGTTTTTCTTTTTTTTTTTTTCTTTTCTTTTTTTTTCAATCAATTTTTTTTTTTTTTTTTTTTTTTTTTCGTAAACAAGAGAAATTAAATACAAAATAAACCATGGCCGTGGAAGAAGTATTTTACCGCTTGATTCTTCATAACTTGTATCGTCTTGAAATCATAAACTTCAAAAAATTCTCACCTTTTAATTTTCTTTGCTTTTATGAATAAGTCTTCATACTTGAATATAAAATTACCTCATTGTAGTGTAAGTCTTCAACATATATGTAAATCCGCTCTTTGTATGTTGCTTTACTTGAATTTGAAATTTGCTCTTTTTCTCATTCCGTTGCTTGTAAACCTTAAACTTTTCCAACTTTCCTTGTAGATTTTGATGTCGCTCCTTGTTGATGATGAATGTGTTTCTATGGATCCGTTGTTGTCGAGAGAGAAAATGGTGCTAACTGCAAATCGAACTACAAGAAGGTGGCTTTCATCTATAGACGACACCCTTATGATTGACAAAATTAGCACTCAAGAGATCAAAGAGTAGTGCTTCTATTGGTGGGAGGTTGGGTAGCTCACCATTCTACCCGGAATTGACGTATGGTGACACACACTTAAAAGAAGCTCTTTAGTAAATGGAAGAATTTCTGGTTGGTGCCTCTCATGATATGAATACGGGTAGTCTCCACTAATGATTGATCAGCAACTCTAATAATGCCCTTCTCCCTGCACCAAATTCGCATCACCGGCATGATTAAATCTATTATTTAACACTCTAACAAGCAAGAAATCCGAATGTAGTTCTCTAACATTTCCAAGTTTCATTATGTCGGTCAAAATCTCTATGTAAACATACCTAGAAGTATGCTAGTGACTCTAAAATCTTTAAAAGTTGGAATTTTTATGTAAAACTCTTTTTTTTTTTTTCAAATTTTTTCATTTTTTTTGTAATTTTTGTTTTAAAAAACATGCTTAACCACTCCCCACACTTAAACCTTACATTGTCCTCAATGTAATTGAATCCTCTAGTAAAGTCAAGGTGGGAAATTTTAACATGATACGAAACAAGAAAAAGAAATAACAAAAAGCAAAAAGATAAGAAATACAAAACCGATGGGTTGCCTCCCATTAAGCGCTTGTTTTAAAGTCGACGGCCCGACTTGGCTCTTGTAAGATTCATTCCCCATATACTAACAATCGGAAAATTTGAGGATCCACCCATAATACCTGTTTTGCAAACAATAACTCCATACAAATATTAGCACAAGAAAACAATAGTGAAATTATCGCTCGATAGAAATTTCCCCCACACTTATTCTCGTCCACACTCGGAAGTGTATAAAGAACATAGAATTCGGGAACTTCCATGTATTCCTCTTGGCAAACCTGCATAGTGTTAGCATCAAGTGTTTCCAATGGTGGATATCTAGAAACAAAATCATCCAAAAATACTTTCGAAGCACATACATTCAAACCAATAAGAGGTAAAGGAGAAGAATCAATAGACAAAGGGTTAGACAAACCTTTCAAAAATTCTTGTATTATAGAATCCTCTTCATCCTTAAAAAATTCAAGTGAATTACTTACCTCTTGTATATCGTGGTCCTCTATTAAACCTTGCAACCATTCTTCGTCGTTTTCTACCTTAACCATAGTCTCGGTATCATCATAATCATTAGCAAGTTCAATTGGGTCTTCCACAAAATCAATGAATGTAGTTTCATCCTCTAGTATCATCTCTTCAACATTCTCATCATCGGAATCGGGCCATTCACTAAAATGATTCTCATCGGTATAGATTGTAAAATCTTCTTGTGCGGGTGTTACTTCGTTTACAACAATAGGTAAGTCACCCAATCTCCTCCTTTTGAATAGGTGAAGGATCGTTATTATGATCCGGAGTTGGAATAACTTCCTCATTGTCGGAACATTCATACACTTCCGCGGACTCCCATCTTTCCTTAAGAAAGTTTTGCCAAGCAATAAATGCATCTTCCTCAAGCTCTTCCTTTTGAATAGGTGATTGATCATTATTAAGATCAAGGCTCGAGTAAGCTACACTATCGTCATCAAAAGTCTCCAAAGGTTTGTCCTTTTCAACACAATCATCTTCATTTTCGGACTCACCATAATAAGAATCTTCATCGGTTTCATAACCTTTATCCCGACGTCGTTTAAGTTCCATATGAATAGTCCTACTAATTTCTGCGACAAGCTCTTCCGAGTCTCCATCATCTTCCAATTTGTATAATTTCTGTGCAAGTTTCCTGACGTTCACACGCTTACCACCGTTGATAGAGTTTCTAGACGACATCTCCTCTTTTGGAAAAAGTGAAGGAAAAACACGATGAAGAGGAGTATATTCCAAATTCTCTGTCTGCACATTACTAGAAAACAGATTGTTAGATGCATAACTATCCTTCCATCCATGTGATTGTCCACTTACATACCCGTCATAAGGTTGTTGATATGTATGAGAATATCCATAAGGTTCTGTAGGAAATTTATCATAGCCAAAAGATTGGTTTTGATTGTATCCTAAGGATGGTTGGAAGTTGCCATAATGTTGAGGTTGAAAACCGTATTGATTGTTGTAATATGCTTGCTGTCGTCCACCATACATGGCACCTGAAATAAGATTCAAAAACTTAAGTTAGATACGGAACAGAATCCAACAAAGCAAGAATAAAGCAAAAAGAAAAATAAAAACAACTAAAATCATCCGCTGCTCCCAAGAACAGGCGCCAAAATTTGATGCGTGTCGTAGGTGCAATCAAATTAATTAATACTTTACTACCTAATTAACTAGTAATATAGGGTAGTCAAGGTCGATCCCACGAGGAGCACGAGATTCTAGTTGTAAAAATTGTCACGAAAGGGGGGTGTAAAAAGCAAAAAGAAAATAAACAAAACAATTAAAAGGTAAAGTTGAAAGCAATAAGAGAGACAAGATCAAGGAATCCTTCTTCGTTACGAAACAATGAATAAAGTTATGTTCTTTTCTACTTGTTATTAGTCACAAATTATCACCAACCGTAGGTAAGCGACTAGCTCGAGTGCTAAACCCCTAAATCCCTTGTATCATAGGACACGGAAGTTCTCGACTACCGGATTCTAATCACCAAGCCACCTAGAATTAGCTCAACCTAGATGTAACTTGGCTCATGCATTAAGTTTTATGAATTTCTTAGGTTGATATTAGTAGTTAGACTCTTAGCTCAAGGTCCACTTGCTAACGTTGTTTCTACACACAATTTCTCCACGGAATCCCTCCGCAAGGTCTCGTGTTTGCTACTTATGTAAAGAGTCAAGAAACGATTACTTATCTCCTAACTTTCACTAGCTTTAGATTAAATCGACAAATCAATTTAGCGTGCACTCCAAACAATCTATCAATCAATCATGAGTGTCTTTAAGATCACTCCTATTAGTAAAAACAAACGATAATTATGTGAAAAACTTCAAGATAGAATTTGAAAACAAAAACTTAAATCATATGTTAAGAACTAGGAATTCATCCTCAATCAATAAAATTAGCTACTCATGTTAAAAGTTCACACAAAGAATAAGAAAAGAAAAGAATTGTGTGTGTAGAGATGTGTGTAGAAGTTGTAGAAAACTTCTCTATTTATAGGCTTCAAAATTCTCCAATTCTTCCAAGGAATAGAATCCTTATTCTTTTGCAATTCAATTTCCAAATCCAAGTCTTTCTCTTCTCTTCCACCTTCTCTTTCCAAATTTGAGTCCAATTCCTAGCCCAAGTCTTCACACCCATGAGAGGTCCATAGAAAATTACGGAATTTTGCTCGTAGGAAAACCCGGGATTATGGCGGAATTTGGCGGGAAACGTCGCCGCCACCGCCTGAAAATTTTGTCGTCGAGAGAATATTCGACGGAATATTCCGTCCGGTCCTCAGTTAGGACTAACGGTCAAGCCGGTCAACCGTCAGTCAAGCTGTTAGTCATCGGTCAAGGTAGAAAAGAGTCGACCAATGAGTCATTTGGTCGACTCGGTCTTAGTCGGTGAGTCATTTGAGTTATCCTAGCGAGTCAGTTCGACTCGAAGCCCGAATCGGCTAGGCCATTGCACGAGGATAGACTTCTGCGGCACCATCATTGTGCTTGACCAAACCCTTGTGATGCACAATGATCACACTTCTCATTTAATCCTCCCGTAACTTCAAAACAATATCGGTTCCCAACCCGCGGCAAAGACAGACTCCACCCGCTAGGCTTCATATGATTCATCCGAGTCCCATTAGCCTCCAACATCACAAAGATCAGTATCCACCAATTCCGGTCCACACGCACTTCATAGCAAATTCACCGAGACCACGATTCAACTCAAAGTCGACTTCAATCTCCTTCACTCATTCTTTGTACTTGTGCGGAGCATCCTCAACTCGCTGTGATTCAATTCCATCTTTGCAATCTCATTAACAACCTTCTCACACTCACCAGCAAAACCTGCAATATCTCAAATCCCAGAAGCTTCTAGCCTGCCCTATTGGCCCTGCACTGGCACATCCAAAACCACCTGTGTCATCCACTCCAGTAGCAGACCAACAGCTCTCTGTATTTGTGTTCAACTCTTAATCCTCAATCAGTCATGAGTCACAGAATTCAGTAATATGCAATTGCAATTGTAACTCTCATTCCTGTGACCTTGCAATCATTTTGCTAATAGCAGCATTATCACTCTGCTTCAGTTCTGCTACTCTTTGAACCTCCCCTGCAATTCAGTGCACTTCTCAAATGCAACACCTGCACTGGTGCTTCTGTGCTACCAACCTCAGACCATCACCAGCGCCTCACTCATTTCATAAACCATTCACAAGAACACACCCTAACTCAGACTCCCAGAAATCATCTCATTCAATAGCAGCAACAGCTTCTCAGCTCAAGCAGCACCAGATCCTCCAATCACCACAACCATCACCAGCCTCATTGGCAATTGCCATCGGCTCAATTCTCAGCAACTAACTCGAGTCTTTCACAGCAAAATCCAATTCGACTATAACCTCTGTAAAACCTCCTTGGAACAATACCCATCGATCCATCTCAACAGCACCACCAAAATCGTTATAACTCAATACCCTCGTTCCTCTTCTCGGCCTGTTCTTCATATCAGCTCCTCGTCTCTGCTCCCGATTCACCAGCAACAAATCGAAACCCTAATTTCATCCTCTTTCATCTGTTGTTTGAAATCGCCACCATCATCGCATCGAATCACCATCCGAACCCATTTCTCGATCGATCCATCTTGGAATTTTCTTACACTCGATTTCACCCTTTAACACAAATTTCATCTTCTTCTCACTTGTGACTCTCGATTTCACTCGTGACGTGATCACATTTCTTCACCTCTTCCTCTCTCAATCTCGATCTCACTCTCGACCTTTCAACAGCTGACCTCTCTCTCGTAAACGGATTCGGACAAAATGATTGGAAATAACTCTCGATTTAGGGTTGATAAAATGGGCGGATATGGATCCGGGTGTGGGTCTACGGGTTTGGGATCAACCATAACCCATCCAGTACCAGCTGATAGTAGCACTTCATCTCTGGATAAGGGCTACCTAGTTTGGCAGCCCCTTAACCTTAACTGGGCTCCATATATCAATCGCCTGTAAAATGACCTTTTTGCCCTTTTGGCTCAAATTGGGTGCTTTCTTCTTCTTTTCCTCCGTGCGACTCCAAAGTAGCTATAAAACTCAAAACAAGCGTAAAATACATAATTTTCAAGAGAAAATAGCAAAGAAAGCATAAACTACTAGATAGTAAATTAGGTGTATTCTACACCTATCATACACCAATACAAAATAGAACTGGGGATTATGACAGAGTGAGTGTACATACTTGGCGATCAGATTCTGTAGATGAAATGGGAGAAGAGCAGCAATTAAGAAGCAATGGACGAGAGGAGAGAGACCAAGAAGTAATTGTAGGAATAATTCATGGAAATGAAGAGATTGCAGCATTAGAGGCATTGAGGCAAAGAATACATGAACAAAGACAATTAAAAGCAGAAGAACGTGCAAATCTGACAAGGCAAAATCATGAGTTGAGGATGGAAAACATGAGATTACAAAGTAGAAGGTCAAGAAGCACTACAAGATCAAGTTCAAGATCAGTTACAGAAGAAATAAGACGAAATTCTCATGTAGAGAATGCTAATGAAGATACTCGAGAGGAAATACAAAATCCAGACGAAGAACGTCGTGAAAGAAGAGAAATAATAGAAGATCGTTATATTCAACATGGTGAAATTCTTCAAAATGGACAAAACAACGAAATCGGGGAAATAGGCAACGCGTCGGAGCGAAATAATCAAGATGGCGAAGAAAATCAGGAAGAAAGAAGAAGAACATTACATGGGAGAGAAATTCAAAGAAATCGACAAATAATTGAAGATGAAATCGAAAGACATTACACTGAACAAGCACGTCTAGCTTGCGAAAGGGAAAGACTGAGAGCAGAAGTAGAAGAACAAGAGCTCCAAGAGGCAATTCTTGAGAACAATCATGATAATCGAGAAAGAAGGCGTGAACAAAATCGCAATAATGGTAATATCAATGAAGAATATGATAGAGTACAAAGGAGAGTTGAAAGGCGGCAAAGAAGAGAACATGAGAAATATAATGGTGTGCGAATTCATGAAAGTAATGAAAGAGGAGATCGCAGAGAAAGACGAGAAGAAAATGATGAACAAGAAAATCAAAACAGATATGAACGCAGAAGCAGAGAAGCGGAGTTAAAAAGACCAATGGATCCAAATTCTGGTGTAAATGAACAAATTTTGAGGGAGCTAGCGGAAATGAGAGGAATGTTAAATAACAAAAGAGAAGGAGGAAGGAGACAACTGGACGAAGCCATAGAAGAAGCTGCGAAAACCCCATTCACACAAGAAGTACAATTAGGAGGAATACCACCAAAGTGCAATTTACATGCGTTAACCAGTATTTTTGACGGAACAACTTGTGCAGTACAACACATCAAAGCTTATGTGAGATGTATGCTACAATGGGAAAACCATGATGTTGTATTGTGCAAATATTTTGCATCAAGTTTGACAGGAGAGGCCTTGAAATGGTTTGAAGGTTTGCCAAAGAATACTATAACATATTTCAACCATTTGCAGGCTACATTTTTAGGGGCGTATATAAGTAACAATTCCTCGTGACCTGGCATTGAAGATGTATTTGGGTTAAAGCAAAGGGTTGGCGAAAGTTTTAAGCATCTAACCATGAGGTGGAAGACAATGTGTAGTGACATGGATGGTCGTGTGGATGAGAGATATATCATTCTATCATTCATTAACGCTATGTTCGCAACCAATCTGCTATACATTCAAATTTTCAGAGTCAAGAATACGATCACAATGACTGAGTTGCGAGAATTTCAGGAGGAGTATATTGCTCTTGAGGAAAAGCAAAATGAGATGGAATCATACCCAGTTGCGAACACAAGTTCAAAAGTAGCGAATGCAAGCTTGTTACCTAAATTGATAAATACAGTGGCGAGCACTTCGCAAGGACAACAAGAGAGGATAATGGGAGATAGTCAGCAGAAACTAGTAGCTATGCGAAGTCGTGATCAAGAAGAATTCGAGAGAGGAAGAAACTTCTATAGCCGTGGTGGAAATAACAAATTCAAAGACTTGACCAGCCACAAGAAACTTATGGAGATCAGAGGCAAAACCATCATAGAGGACGGGGAAGTCATAAGATAATATTGGAAGAAATCAAAATGCCACCTCTGAATGCTAGTGTGGAGAAAATATGGGAAGCTATAATCTTGATGGAAACATACCCTCACCATGGAACATGGAGAGTGAACCACCTCCAAGTGATAGAAGTCATGAATTTTGTTCTTATCACCATTTTCATGGACAATCAACAAATGATTGCAGAAATATAAAAAGAATCATCCTCAGAATGATAGATCAAGGGAAACTAAATCATTTTCTAAAGAACCAACCTCAGTCTCAACCGTTACCACCACCGCCAAAAATTCGCAGAGTAAATACAACAAAAGGAGGAGAAATATTTGTAATAGAAGTTGGAGCAAATGCAAAGAACCTGTTTTGTCACTCTATTGTACATTCGTACAAAATGACTGAAGACTTTCATGATAACACTCTCAGCAGGGTCTTCGCAAGAGATGCCGATGATAAAGAAATAATGAACATTGCGAAGGCATCGCCTTTGAAAGAATAGCAAAAGCGGACTATTTTCTTCACCGCAGGAAAAGTACACGAGGGTGGCGAAACGCACGATAACCCATTAGTGGTAAGATTGGAGATTAACCCAAAACCTAGTGATGATGAAGATGATGAGGCTGAGAATTCATGGGAAATCAACAAAATTTTAATCGATACTAGAAGTTCTGTGGATATCCTTTTTTATCATACTTATAAAACTATGGGAGGAAAAGATGAAGATCTAATACCTTCAACTTACAAGATCTATGGTTTTAAAGGTACTACCAATAAACCTAAAGGGAAGTCAATATGCGAATTCCCTTTGAAAGGATTGTCCTCTGAAATTCTGTTCTGTGTAGTCGATGTGGAATCACCATACAATGCATTGATTGGACGACCTTGGTTACATGGGATTCTAGGTGTAGCATCGACTTTCATCAATGTATCAAGTTCCCTCATCCCAGTGGTATTGGCATAGTAAAAGGAGATTGGATTGAAGGAAATAAGTGTTATGAAATTGATGTATAATCTTGCGAAGAAAGAGATGCGAAGAAGAAGAATTGGAAACATAACATCAGACAAAAACAAAAAAGTGAAATATTGATGGTAGATGCAATAGAACAAAGAGAAGAAGAATCGTTGCGAAACCAATGCATGCTGAAGATAAGAAGCGACAAAGATTTCGCAAATGATAAGATACTAACAGAAAATTTCAAAAATGCAGAGGCAGAAAGTAGCAGAAGTAAGAGACTAAAAGAGTGAATGTATTTGTTGATTTTATGACTGCAAAAGTAAGATTGGGAGAAGAAAGAAAGATGTGTGACTGGTTTGTTAAAAAAAAAATAAAAAAAAAATTGAATGACAAAGATAAGATTGCGAAATTACAAAAGAGATGATATGCAGAAGAGGAAAATATATTTTATGAATGACAAAGATGAGATTGTGAAATTACAAAAAAGCTGATATACAGAAGAAGAAACAAAACAATCAGAAAGAGGCGAACCTACTATGGCGTACACCCTAGTTCGCGAAATCAAAATTTCGCAAGAGGCAAATGTAAGACCTAAAGTGCGTCATAGAAGGGGGTACCTATTGCATGGCTCGGTGAAAAGGTTACACCACCCTGGAACCCGATTCATGGAGATTTGAGGTCAATAAATCCCATCCAAGAGAGGTACCTTGAATTTTCAACCTAATCTAATGACTTAGGTTGGACGACTGAGGGTCTCTTCTAAGGAGTGCGGCATCTGATCAAGGCGCCGAGGTACACGGTTGAGCCAAGAGTGCACACAGGCGTTTAGGCGTCTCGGCCATTCTTGGCAAGTCTTGACTTATCTTGCACTCGGCCCAGAAGAAAACCCCACTTAGGGTGCAGTCTTGTAACCATAAGCTATATAGGAAAAAGGTATAAGAGGTGCAAAACAAGCGGTTGTTGTTAAGACATAGGATGGGAGGAGCCAACCTTGTATGGTAGAGGTACGCCTCCTTGAAGGGGCAACCAGGGGGAAGATAAGGGCGGCACCCTCCATTAGGGAGCTGATAAGTGTCTTAAGACGCAAATGTCACGAGGCTTTATTTTCGAAAGAATATTTAGGCTTGTCATATTTGTGCGACAATCCTGAAGAGGCAATAATACAAAAGAGAAAGATAAGGCGAGATCAAAAGGTCAATACATGAAAGTGTAAAGACGTCATGTGATTTCGTCGCAAGACGGCAATGTCATGGGGCTTTATGTTCGCAAGAATATTTAGGCCTGTCATATTGTCGCAAAAAAAAAAAACAATAAAAGGAAAAAGTTAAGGCAAAATCAATGGGTTTTGGCATGCAAGTGCAAAGACGTCCTGCGATTTTGTCGCAATGACAAGAGGTGGCAAAATAAGACCTTTTACTAGGAAGGAAAAATAAGACCACATAAGAGAACAAGAAAGAATGAAATCTTGGGAAGAACCAATAAATACAAAATTGCGAAGATTCTGCAGAAACAACTGCGAAACTGAGGCATAAATACATGTTGCTATTTAAAAGTAACTTGCTTAATCTTTCATTTGATACAAATAACAGATGAAAGTATGGGAATGAACAGAATAACAACATGTTATTTATCTCCATATGATAGATTTACACAAGCGAGAAGTGAAAGATTAATAATTATATATTGATTAACCATATTGCGAAAAAGAATTGCTTTTTTTAATATGTGCAGGAAGAAATTCGCATTTGAAGGTTAAAGAAGTTCGCAGCAAAAGATTACAAAAATGGGAGATTAAAGAGCAAATGTACAGATATTACAAAAAGAGAAAGAAGAAAACGGAACTACTTCTTGTTTGATTCTTCTTCTTCTTCATCTTCATCAAATTCTTCTTCTTCACTAGCATCAACATCGGAGATATCCGAGGGGGTACATTTTTTGGAATTTCTTCGAGATGCAAGAGTATTTGGAATGAAGGATGTTGTTGTCATCACGAGACTTTCTTAATAGTTTGATTGTGAAAAAGAATATCGTCATTCTTAAAGTTCGCAATGATAATCTTTAATTGACTCTTGATCTGGAACATTTATCATTGCGAGAAGAAAGATCCTTTGCTTGAGTTGCTCTTTTTGAGACTCAAGTTCTTCAACTCTTTTGCGAAATCTCTCTCGCAACTTCTCGCGAACATATAATAATGAGTCAATAACTTGATAATAATTTATGAAAGACGAACAATTAATAAAGAAGAACAATTAACAACCTTCTCTGTCAGAAATCATATCCCTAACCAAGGTCGTGTGCTCAGCTTGAAGACTAACATTTACACCTAAGTTATTTCTGGCGTCATCTAGAACTTTCGCAGACCAAGCGAATTCATCATCATTATTTATGAGAAGAAGGGAGCGAATTTGATTCTCTCTTTCGCTAAGTATAGCATTTCTGCGGTTGGAATCATCTCGTTCAATTTGAACCTCAAGAAGAGTTTTTTTTGGAATTTCGCTAACGCTTGAGCACCTTGACTAGCGATGCGATCTTTATCATCTATGAGATCACTGATTTTGGTTCTTAAAGTATTGATTTTCTCTTTAGATTTAAGATAGAAACGTTTAAATTTATTGGCTAAGCCCAAGATGGATCTATGGTCAATTTCTAAGAGGCGAAGTTTGGATCTGAGTTCATTTATGGGAAGAGATTTAATCTTGTCATTTGAAAAACTATTCAAAGAATTATTAAGGTGTTCAAGAAGGGTATTATTATCCATAGAATTGGGGAATGTATGAAGGAGAATGGCTTCATCAGAAAGATCATAGACGTCTGCGAAAATGATAAATTAAGATGAGGGAGGATAATGAGAAAACAAAATAAAGGAAAGGGGAAAATTTTCATACATAAAGTTGCTTATTGGCATCTTGAAGACTAGATATTTTGTTCTTTTGAGTAGAATAATCAGCTTCTAATTGTTTGTTCTTTTCACGAAGAAAAACAATTTCAGCTTCTAATTCTTCATTTCTCTTGCGAAGTTGAAGATTCTTCTTTTCAAGAATCCCACGTCTTTTTTCCAAATCTGAGGCAACAGCGAAAGAAGCCTTCCTAGTCTGCGAAGGAAAATGAAAAATAATCAAGATATAGTATAACTTTAAATCATAATTATGAAGAAATAGAGAAGCGAAGGCATACCAAGATACCAAGTGAATTCAGAAAGCTAGGAGTCACTGATCTGGAAACTCCATGAAGAGAATCATCACCATCCAGTAAAGGGGCATCACATATATTCGCAAGAGCTTCGCCTATGCTAGTGAGATGATCATCTCCAATCCCTTGCATGGAGTCAGAGAAGATGCTAGATAGCTGTGCCATAGAAGATTCGGGTGGAAAATCTTCCCTCGCGAAAGATGTCAACATCATCATTATCGTCATCATCAGAGCTTTCGCCAGACTGAAGATTTGAAGGAGAGGGATAGTGAACTTTTCGCTTCTTTGAAGGTGGAGCATCATACTTCTCCTTGCGAAGAGAACTTTTACCCTTTCCCTTGGTATTCGCAACCCTAGACCCTTCTTCTTCAACAACTACAACACCAACCTTCGCACACAAATGAAGATAAGAAACAGAGGCAACAATATTGTTAAAAAATAATAAAGAAAGTATTTTTTACTTCATACGTGATCGAGCGAAGCGCTGCTAGGGTGCTTGCCTTCTTAGTCTTGTTGTAGCTTGATCTCAGCTTTTCAATCTAAAATTTTTGCAAGAATTAGAGAACAAGAAAATAACAATGAATGAAAGATAATGAAATGAGCAAGATTTGAAGACATACCTCTTTCTTTTTCTCGGGCCAATTAAATACCCAAGGTTGATAAGTAGCGAGATTCGCAGGAAGGCACATTTGAACCAGAAATATAAGGCCCCTTCAAAACTAAGGGAAAGACACGCCATCTGTCATCTTTAGAATGACGAGGAGTATTATTCTTGCCAGAATGCCAATCAATATCTTGCATAAGTACATTATCATCAGCAATGTTATCTTTTCTCTTCAAGCGGACACCCCAGCGAGTACTATCTTTCTTCATGGGTATTAATTCATAATTTTCAAAGAAGCTTTCTACTGTATATTTTTCAGCGAATATTTCCAAATCCTTAAAATTTGGATCTCTAGCTTCTTTTTGATAAAGAGACCCTTTACCAGCACCACAGTTAGCGAATTCAAGGATTAAACGAATGCAGTCCCCACTCAGTTGGTAGATGGCTCGCGATAAGTTCGCATGAGCAAGAATTTAGTAAAACAAAGGAAGGTTAGGATCATAGAGAGGAATGAGAAGGCCAGTGAGAATCTGACCAAGCGAAACTATCATTTTTTTTATCATCACAATGATGATCAGAAAATAGTTTAGCAGAAAGAATGGATTTAGCCCCTTGATCGAGAATGGTGGTTAATGTAAAACCTCTCCCTTCGAGATCTTTCTGAATTCCTTCAAGAGAAGTTTCGTGTTTACGACCAGCTGGAGCCATTTATGCATGGGAATGAAGAAGAAATTAAAGATCAAAAGAAATAGAAACAAGAAAATTTTGACACGGAGGAGCGGAATTTACGGAAACTTGATGAAGAAAAGTTGCGGTGAAGATAAGAAGGAAAGTAAAAAAGAAGAAGAAAAGAATGAGAAGAATATATATAGAGAGAAGAATTCTCGAGAAGATAAGCACATTTAATGCGAAGAGTAGACGTGAACGGTTGAAAAATAGCGGTTGAAAAGGACGTGTCAAGAAATGGATGGAAGAAGAGATACGTTTAATAAATTCTGCGTAAAAGCACAGAATCATGTCAATACAGAAGAATATGGAAAAATGAACGGCTGCGGCATTTTGAAGCACTAATTCTCATGATATTCTCTCCTTCGCAGAGTGATAGGTGTAGAATACACCGTATTTACTATCCAGAGTTTATGCTTTCTTTGTTATTTTTCGTGTGAATTATGTATCTTATGTTTGCTTTTGAGTTTTATAGGTGCAATGGAGTCACCGAGAACAAAAGGAGAAGGAATCACCCATTTAAAGTGAAAAAGAGCGAAAAGACCAATTCACATGCGAGCGAAGCTAGCTACGGTTGAGCAAAGAAGTGAATAGGCAGTCGGTTCCGCGAAACCGACAAGCCATGCAAGAACTGGGAGGCCCTTTTCCTATTTCTGAGTGCCTAGAGTCATTTTGGGTAACCCTTATCCGTTTCACCAAGGTGGCCATATCCACTGGTTTTTTCCTACACAACCCTAAAATCGAGAGAAGATTACTTCTCAATTATTTGTTCACTGAAATGAATTTGAGAGGAAGAACGAGATTCGAGAGGACGGGGAGATCGAGATAGAGCGACTAAGAGCGGGAGCGAGAAATTCGTGGGATCGATGAAATTCAAGAGGAATTCAGAGAATAGGATGTATCTGTTGGTGAAGTTTAAGGTACGAAATCGAGGAATTAAATGGGATTTGATATCAAGAGAAGCTGCTTGAGCTAGGGTTTTCTGGTGAAGATGACTTCTGGGTTCGAGAGATTAGCGAAGTTGTTATTGCTGTGAGACATGGGTCTGTGTTGATTAATCTGAGTATCGAGGGTTGATGATATTATCAGGAAATTCGAATGAAGCAATGGGTCGAGTCTCAGGTTTGAATTTGTTGCTCTGAGTTGAAGGAAGAGGATCTAATGGTGGTCTGGTGTCGCTGGTGGTGTTTGTATAAGGAATTAATGGTGGTTGCATCGAATGGAAGAGATTCAGTGGAAGTGTTAGAGACTTGAGTGAATTAGAAGACATGGGTTTTCATCGGATTTAGTTCCAAGGCAGAGAAGACCAATGTTCTATTGCAGATTCAGATGGGGTTTCGATTGAATCTACTGGTGTTTTTGCAGGGCAAGAACAGGATGATAAGAAGAAATTGGAGAAATCATAGATGAATGGAGATTGAGAGAGGCTTTGTCACTGTTTTGTTATAGATTGAGTCTCGAGACAATTGGGGTTTTCTTGTGAAGCTGGCGATGTAATTGAAGGCGATGTTGAGCAATTGGAGCTACAAGATGGTCAGAATTTGGGAAAGTAAGCTGCAATCGGAGTTGAGCTATGGTCGGTGTGAACAAGGCTTGGAAATGGCTTGTGATTCAGAGAAAGTTGTATTCTCTTCTTTGGAGGAGTTGGCTCGGGAAAGAAGGAGGCATTACGGAGTTATTGAGCTTGAGTTGCGGGTTCTTGTGTTTGCCGAGGTTTGGATCGATGAGAGATTGCGGCTTAAGTTTGTGGAGATTTGGTAGAGGTTAGATTGTGGGAGCATGACCAGTTTAGCTGCAACTGTGATGTGGTGATGCATGGCGAGGGAAGAATGGGTGGCATTAAAGTTGTTTCAAGGTAATAGAGCTCGAGTAAATGCTTTGATGTTTGTGTTGGTGTTGGAGCAAGATAAGTGAAGGCAATGGAGCTGCAGACTAAATTGGTGATGTTTAAGCGCAAGAGATGCCATGGGGTTGCGGGGATTCGATGGAGACCAGGTGCGAGCAGCGCAATTACAAAGCGAGAAGTGCGGGGAGCTTAGGAATGTGAAGTGAGCTGCCAGATGGAGTCAAGAAACCAGTTGAGAAGAGTTGTTGTCAGCCAGTTGCAGTGGAAGAAATGGCCCTGGTGGTGATGCTTAAGCCGAGACATGCGTGGATGTGATATATGTTATTTAATTTATGCCGAGAACTGGAATTGAACTGCTGTGTTGCAGCTAAAACTGAGATGGAGATATGGCAGCAGATTATAAGGGTTTTGGATTGTATTGGGGTTTGATTATTCAAGATGGTGATGTTGTTGGTTGAAGTGAAGATGGTGGTACATCTACAGGCAGGGACTTGGAGTTCAATCTCTTAAAGCTTGACTAAGAAATGTGTTTGCTGGTGACTTACAAAGAAGCAATGGAGATTCCCAAGGTTGTGATGATGTTGGGTTTGAGCTTTAAGGCTCTGATGGTGTTTGAGTTACGGAGGATGTGCTTTTGTGGGATTATGGAAGTGGATTTGGTGCTGTGTATGTGAAGTTGCAGGTGCTGGCGCCATAGAGAACAACTCAGTGAGAGATTGTGGTGAAGCTGGTAGGAAGGCAGAGCTGGTGGTATTGGCTGATGCAGAACTAAAGCTGAGCCTGGCAATGGTGTTGGGAGCTGAGATGATGGTGATGTTTATGATGCTGTTGAACTGAGATTACAAGGGAACTGGATCATGGCAGAGAATGGAGCTGTAAATGGAATTGCAGTGAGAACAGTGATTGGATGACAACATTGCAGGCAAGTGAAGTCATTGCAGCTATATTGGCAGCTTAAATGAAGCTGTAATTCATCTAGTGCTGTGGCTGTGTGATATAAGAACAGAAATGGGAGAATGCCAGGGATGCAGAGATGCAGCTGAGGTTGATTTAGAAAGAAGTGTTTTTGCAGCTGCAGTTGTGAAGGAGGTATAGCCATCATGGCTGGATAGGTAGTTGTGAAGCACAAGGATGGTGCATCACAAAATCATGCCAGTGCAATGGCATAGGCTAAATCAGTTTAGTCAGCCGAGTCAGTGACTGACTCACACCTTAACTCAGAACTGACTCGTCTGACTAGACCACCTGATTCATATGACTCGGTTTGACTCGGTCTGACCGAGTTGACCCGAGATTGACCGGTGGCAAGGTGGACTTTGCAAAGCCACGAGCCGTTTTCCGGCCACCTCTCCGTCGATTTTCGGCCATAATACCAGATTTCCGGCGACGTATTTTTGGACATATTTTCTACATGGGTTTTTCTCACACATGGGCTTGGTGGACTTATATCTTTTGGACCTTTGAAGATTAGACCTAATTTTGGAAACAAGAGAGCTATTTAAAGGAAAGACTTCTACAACTTTGGGGATCATCACATATTTTTCTTGGAACTTTAGAGAGCCGGTTTTGTTTACGCTTCTAGGGTTTGCTTTTGTTCATCTTCTTCTTTTCAATTAATATTATTATGATGAACTCCATAGCTATGAGTAGCTAAACATATTATTGGTTATGGGATAAAGTTGATTTCTCAATATGTTATATGATTCAATGAATTAGTTTTGTCTCAATATTTTATTGTTTGTGATTCACAATTAATAGTGTTATATGATTTGATAGTTTGTTTGATTGAGTCCGGAATCAATCCGATTTACATTCATCTCTAGAGGTATATTAGGGTTTTCAATACGAAAAGTTGTTTATCCACGATTCTAAGTAGCATAATTGTGGGTAGTGCTAGTAGTGATATATCCTACTAGTCACAAGTGAATCATAACTTTTGTTAAAACGATTAGTGCTTTTACACATTCGTTTGCATTGATTAGTCTTATTCCATAGAACTTATTGCTTTTAGGGAGTTAAATCTAATTGTGCTTTTACACTTTAGGTTGCTTTCTAGGAAGAATTCACATATGCATCTTTTAATGTGGTTGTGATGAAAACAGGGAATTAGCGGGATATTCTTGCAATCAAGGTATCCTAGGACTATTAGTAGATGAGAGATTAAAATACTAATTCTAATCATTGATGAAAATACATGTTTGTGAATGATACTATCCCGTGACCAATATCTTCTCCTTATTGATTATTCCAATTACTTACTTTGCTTTCAATTACTTTTATTTCTTAGATAAAACAAACATCCCCCCTTGGTTACCTTAGAAACTGAAAATCGCATAACAACAATTGCCTCTCTGTGGATACGAACTCTTCCTTACCTTGTACTTCATTTAAGTTTAGTGAGTAAGAAAGTGAAATTATTTTTGACGGATTGACAACCGATCACAGAGAAGATATGAGAAGAGGCAAGATGTAGGATCAGAATATCGCAACATCAATACCTTTGCGAAATCTTTATACAACATACTGCGAAGATATCGCAGACTGGTTACAGAAATGACGCAACAGATGATGACAGCCTAAACATGAGAAATATGTGGATACCTAGCGAGATTTAGGAGTGTTGCCAAATCTAACACTTGTATACTTGCGAGAATATCGCAAGTCAGATCCTAAAATAAAGGACAGATTTTTGTCTCACCCACTATGTAATATCCTATATAAAGAGCGAGAAGCAGGCTTAAGAGAGAGAGAGAGATCTTTTTAGAGTGGAGAGAAAGTTTTGAGGAGAGAGAAAGTCTAGAACAGTAGTTGTATTCTTGATTTCATTTCCTATTTGTAAAATTCCTTAACTCAATTAATAAAAAGTGTGATTGTTGATCTTAAAGATAGATTGATTATTGTGAATTCTTGTGAGGGATGTATTGTGGGATTTCCTGCAACTACATAATCAAAGCCATTGGATGCTGGTTTTTATTGTCAAAGAAACTTTTTCATACACTTATGGTAACCATTCTTGGTGTAAATCCTTGTGGAAATGTTTATTATTCCTTCTAAGCATATCAATTCGTGTTGAAAGGCGAGGGTACCCAAATATACCTCAAGCTAAAACTTTTACTACCTATAAGTCCTTTCTCCGAAAGTGATTGTCTATGGACTGAGTCAAGAAAATACAACTAATCGGTTCACACTTCGTGTGATCGTCTATGGATACAAGATCGAGACAATATAACAACGAAGTATGTTACTTGATAAAAAGGTTCGGACTTAACGAAACATAATAGGATTCACTTATCAAGTAAATAGGAATAACGTTTGTGTAATTTAATTTAATTATAATAAAACAATTATAATGCGAAAATATAAAGTAAATGACACAGCAAGATTTTGTTAACGAGGAAACCGCAAATGCGAGAAAAACCCGGGACCTTGTCCAATTGAATACTCTCGGGATTAAGCCGCTACACAAAATTACACCTAACTTCGTATAGTTGAGACCAAGCAACTAAACCTATAGTTCACCTAGTTCCGTCTTTATTCCCACGCCTCAGGCCTTAGTCACGTACTTGGAACAATTCCTTTGGTTCGTACTCCAAACAATTAAAGGAACAACAAATGCTTTGGTATCAACTCTATTCAACCAAGTGATATGAGTTGGACAAAGGCTCTTCCGTTTATCTTAACATAAACTCCTTCGTCAGGTCCTTAGATCTATCTTATGTTCAATTACCGAAGTAATCGTTTAAGATTAAGCCAACAACACTATTAATCCAAAATATTGTGTTGATTCCGATTTACTCAATTAATCAACCCAATCTATCACAAAGATAAACCAATTATTAATTGGATCCTCTTTTACCGAAACAAGTATTGTGCACACCAAAGATTATGAACCCACAAATCAGAAATCTTCAATATCTTCTTTGTCTTCATATCTTCTTAGATCTTCAATAAACATCTGCACACAATCACTTGAATCTCTTCTGATCAATCACGCACAAAACGGAGTCCGTTAACAATGGATTATCACAAGATCGTCTTTAGATCTAACAACGATCTAAAGATCCTGTCGAAACTACGAACTAGTTTGGTGAATCTTATATCACAAGAGAAGATTCTCAAGCATAAACAAACTAGGTGCAATCAAAGTTCAACCACCGTTAGTCAATCAAATCAAAGAAAACAAAAGATAAACCGCAATTATCTAGTTTCCCACCAACGGTACTCGTAGAGCTTCTCAATCCCAAAGAATACTTTAAACTGAACGTCCGTAAGAGATTTCGCCTAATTAGGTGACTCTCCTCTCCGAATAGGCAGCTACACCAGTAACAACACAACAAAGAGGAAGTCTGTTATTACGAAGGATTAGTTTGCAAGAAAGGCAAACTTCAAGTATTTATAGACAAGGAAGTTTGGACACCAAGGAATTTCCAAAACCGAAAATATTCTCAAGATATTCATTAAAGCACAAATTCGGTTTTCCATAATTCCCCGAAATGCTCTCATCCAAAAATAATGATCGAAATCTCTCGGAAAATCTCTAATTAGTAAATGCACATTACTAATTCTTATTTCCCTACAAAATGAAGTCAAATACCAGTTTGTAGGTGAAAACTGTTTCTGTTGATTTTGGTAATTTCGGGTGTGTGGATGAGAAACGAATCTAAACCCTAAACAATACACAAGACGGAGTATTTTTGATTCGGGAGATCAATGCAGCACAATCTGGCCTAAACCAAGAAATGGCCATTCCAGGCTTACTTCGGTCACAAAGTGAAGGAGAAGGGTTGGTCTTAGGGAGGGAAGCGAAGAGAGTGTTGAGACCAAAATCGTTGATTCTGATGGTGTGGTTTTTTATGACTTGTATCTGAAAATAGAACTGTCTAGCAGGATGGAAAGCTACCAGGTGATTTCTATATACTATGTTGTTGCAGACCAAAACTTGTTGTTTGGTGAAAAATAGGTGAAGCCTATTTATACAAGTCATATTGAAACTTACTCTGGTCTCGTAGGAAGTGTAAACGATTGAGTGGTGGAAGAATAGAGTAACGTGTAACCGTCAAATGTTATGCTTCCATGATGAGGGAAGTGAATTCGTATAGCCCATCGGTCATTACGCTTCCATGATGAAGGAAATGAATTGTTTACACCGTTACTTTTTCACCACCACTAATTGTCCTACTTCATGACACTTTCTTATAACGGGCGCATTGCACGCGCACGTCGTAAACTTGCCCAGGACCAATACACGATGAGTATCTCCAAGTTTGTGACATGTTTGATGTCTCGAGTGTTTTCGTGGAAAACGTGTAGTAGGTTGCTATGTGTGGCAAGTCAAAGTCAAGAGACTTTTCCATATGAAAATAGCACGTGATGCTATTAGGCTTGCCTTGGTCGGCCGCTTAAAACTTGCCACAAGTCCGTCAGTTTGGTGGCGAACTTGAATGGCTGAGATTACATCTCATGAAGAAGGGTAGCCGTTGATTATGGCCACATCTTTGTTGTGTAACAAAGTGGCGCCAATAGCATAGTGGCACCTGGCGTAGAGGGTTTCCTGAGACTTGCCGCAAGTACATCAGTTCAGTGGCGAACTTGGATGGCTGAGATTACATCTCATGAGGAAGAGTAGCCATTGATTATGGCCGCATCTTGCTGTATAACGAAGTGGCGCCATTGGAATAGTAGCGCCTGGTGGAGCCATGGAATAGCGGAATGTTAGTGGCATGCCAGTGGCGTGGCATAGCGGCATACTAGTAGTCGTGGCATGGCGGCATGCCAGTGGCGTTGTGGCATGGCCACGCCTGTGGCGTTGTAGCATGGCCAAATCTAGGATTTGGCGTCGTGGTAAGAATTAGGGCTTGGCGGCATGGCCAAGGCTAGGATTTGGTGTCGTGGTAAGAATTAGGGCTTGGCGGCGTGGCCAAGGCTAGGTTTTGGCGCCGTGGTAAGAATTAGGGCTTTGCGGCGTGGCCAAGGCTAGGATTTGGCGTCGTGGTAAGAATTAGGGCTTGGCGGCGTGGCCAAGGCTAGGTTTTGGCGTCGTGGTAAGAATTAGGGATTGGCGGCGTGGCCAAGGCTAGATTTTGGCGCCGTGGTAGAATTAGGGCTTGGCGGCGTGTCCAAGGCTAGGTTTTTGCGTCGTGGTAAGAATTAAGGCTTGGTGGCGTTGCCAAGGCTAAAGTGGCATGCTACCGAGGTAGAGTGGCATGTTGTCATGCAGATCAATATGTTGTTGTGGTAAGACACGTTTGGCTTGCTAGTTAGTATGGTGGCGCGGCAGGGTGCGTTTGGCCTTTAAAGTATGGTGGCAAGTTTGGAGCGACTGGATTGGCCGAGGAAAGGGGTAGACCAAGCATAAGGCGCGGCTACACTTATGGTGAAAGTGTGGCGGCTTTAGAGCAACATGATTGGTCGATTAAAAGAGGGCCGGCCAAGCATGGGCGTGGCTACACTTCTGGTGAGAGTGTGGCGGCTTTAGAGCGACCTGATTGGTCGATGGGAAGTGGGGACGGCAAGTATGGGCCCAGCCATAACTTATGTGCGCATGGCTAATTTGAGGCGACACGATTGGTCAAGAGAAATAAGGCCGGTTTAGGAAGGGGCGTGGCCAATGGCAAGTGGAACCAGTTGGCCTAAGGCATGGCCACGCCTCCCCTTTGCTGCGGCTCCCTGTTTTCTGATTCTGGGAAAGGTTTTGCACCTGCTAATTCATGGCGGATTAATTACCTAGTTTGCCTAGGTTTAATTTCGACAAGCAAGGTTCGATATATTGCGAGGCGCAAAACCCTAACCACGCAAGTTAGTGGAGTCGATTGATTGAATTCTATGTGTTGACACTTGACATAGAGTTCTTTTAAGTTCATTACCAGAGAGGAAAGATGCTTTTACGATTGAATACCTTATCAAAGACCTTATCCTTGATACTTAGAAATTCGTGCCACTTTCTGCGAGTGAACACAAATCGTCATGTCATATCAACATTAAGGGTTCAGTAGGAGAACATAGCATAGAAGGCATTCAAAGGAACTTATATTAAGTGAATATAGGCGAGGCGCAGAAATTTCTGAACATTTGGGATGGTTGCTACATTCGCGGTCTGGATAAATTTCATGTAAGTATATTGAACGACTCAATAAATATGCCGGTGGAGAGGTTAGCACTCACGGCACCGTTTCCTTACAGAGTGACTTCACATCAGATGCAAGGTTTTACGATTTCAACCCTGTGCTAAAAACCACCATCAACAATACCTTAATTAAAAGATTATTAACTTATTTATGTTTCGATCCTGGGATTCTCTTCCCCTAGCTATCAAGGAATAACTTTGAAAAATTAAAGAAATAAACATTCATAGCACGTGTTAAAAGTATGTCGACATCTTAACTTTATAAGTTCTCTTTCACACTTACAACCTTGAAACCGATTTGCCACACTTCCAAACAAGTTTAGAATTGGTTCATCTGACTTTCAAGAACTATGTGATTGATCAAATAACATTCAATCACAATCATGGGTTTAACGGTTCTACCAAAACAAGTTTATGTTCTACCTTCCATGTGAGTAATGTGCATAGTCACACTAGCTTTCCAAAATTCGGTCGACTAGGTACTAGGATCGGTTCCCCGCATATATATGGTATCTAACTTATATGTGTTGCACATGTCCATAGGATCGGTTCCCCTTTGCCTAAAAAACGTGTTACACATGTTCATAGTATCGGTTCACCTTTCTACTATAAACCTTGTTGCACCTCATACAAGGATCGGTTCCCCTTTGTGATGTACTGCACCTCTTACTAGGATCGGTTCCCCTTTCCCATATTTGGTCAGACAGAAAATCACAAACCCGATCATACCATCTCAGGTGATAACTTAAGATCGGTTTCACTAATAAAAGTCATACCAATACATAAGTCAGGCCTTTGTAAATAGTTCTACCAAGAAAACAACAAGTCGTGAACGATTATACTTGTAGTTGCAGGAAATCCCATACTACACCCCTCACTCAAATTTATTTAATTATTCCATTTGAAGATGAGTAACAATATATTGTATTACTTGTTTTCTTGAAAGGTTTACAAAGAAATGTAGAACAAGACTAAAGAAATTACAATCACTATTAATTTTCTCTCTCCTTGTGAATTGCTTAACAATTCAAAAAGAATCCCCCTCCTCCCTGACCGAGTCAACCCTTTATATAGGGTAGTATACAGTGGATGACTGACTAAACTGTCCTTTATTTTCGGGAATAACTCGCGAAGTGTCGCAAGTGTATAAGTGTTCATCCTCGCGACGCTCTTAACCTTCGCCGATTTTCCCATCTTCCTCGTGTTAAATTTGTCGTCATCCATTGCGTCATTTATTTTACTTCCCAGCGACTTCTTCGTGATGTTGTATTTATTAATCTCGAAGTATTGATGTCGCGATATTCCGATCCTACATCTTGCCTCTTCTCATGTCTTTTGCGAAGGAGAAAATGTCATGAGAACCAATATTTTAAAATGCCGCAATTGCTCATCTTTATCTCGCGATTGTTCACTTTTATCCGTTTTATTCATGTACGGAATTTATTACGGTGTTTCTTCTTCCACTCTTTTCTTGACACGTCTCTTTCAACCGCTTATTCTTGACCATTCACGTCCGATCTCGCATTAAATGCATTTGTTTTCTCAAGGATTCTCTTCTCTATATATAGTTTTCTTACCCTTCTTTTTTTCTCTTTTATTTTCCCTCTGCAACTTTCCTTCAACTTTCTTCCTCCGCAATTTTCACTTCTGCTACTGTAATCCTCCCCTTCAATTCTCTCAATCTTCAATTCTCCATTCATTCCCATACTATATCAATGGCTTCACTAGGTCGTACATATAAACCCCTTTTTTGAATATACTCAAAATAAATTACAAGAAAAGGGTTTCATCTTGTCAACTATTCTGATCAAGAATCTTCGTCTATTCTCTCTTGTAAAGCTGTTTACGATCATCAATGTGATGATCACAAAATCATAGTCTCGCTAGTCAACTCCTCATGGACTTCCCATTCCTCTATATAATCCCGAGATACCATTATTCTATGAAATCCTTGCTCATGAAAAATTCTCGCGAGCTGTTTATCAGTTGAGTGGCGACTGCATCCGCTTGATGCTTGAATTCGCAACTCGCGGCTGGTAAAGGATCTTTATATCCTCGTTAATGCTAGAGATCCTAACTTTGCAAATTTGGAGATAATCCACGAGAAGTATCTTGTAGAAAACTTCTTTGCGAATTATGCGATAATAAACATGAGAAATGATAAATCTCATTTAGAAGCGCTCATTTGAAAAGAATAGATAATGTTTCCGACGACAAGTCGCTTATGCAAGATATTGATTGGCATTCGGGCAACAATAGCACTCCCCGTCATTCTAAAGATGAAAGATGGTGGGTTGTTCCTTTGTTGTTGAGTGGTCCTTACATCGCAGGTTCATATGTTCTCCCTGCACACCTTGCGAATTATCACCCTTGGGAGTTTAAGTGGCTCCGAGGAGACAAAGACGTATACTTCTTTTTTCAATTTCTCTTTGCGACATTTTCTTCCTCTTTTATTTATTAACTTTTTTTTAAAAAAAAAAAATTTAGATCGCTGTGACCGAGAAAGAAGTATAAAGAAGATCCAAAGCCGAGTACCACAGCGTTACTCGATCGCTCACGGATGAAGTAAGAAACATTTTCTTTTGTTATTTTAAACAATATTGTTGCCTCTGTTTCTTATCTTCATGCGTATGCGAAGGTTGACTTTGAAGAAGCTGAAGCTGCGAAGGTTAAAGGAAAGGACAAAACTACTTTTACCAAGGACAAGTCTTCTGCTCCGCTTTCTAAAAAACGGAAAACTCAGCTCTCGTCCCAAACCAATGAAAATTCTGATGATGGTGAAAATGAGGTTGGTACCTCCTCCGCGAAAGAGAATCGCTTGACTACTTCTGTTATGGCGCAATTGTCCAGTGTCTTCTCCGATTCTATGCAAGGATTAGGAGATGATCATCTAACTGCTACTTGCGGAGCTCTCGCTAAAATCTGCGATGCCCCACTATTAGAGGATAATGAATCTTTCCGCGGAGTCTCCCGAACGTTGACCTCCAGTCATTTAAATGCTCTTCTTTGCTTTGGTATGTTCATATTCCTTTGTTTCTCTGTAATTTCGATTACAAACTTTATCTTAACAATTTCTTTTTTCTTGTACAGTCTGGGAGAGCTTCCTTTGTTGTTGCCTCAGATCTCGAGAGAAGATGTGACAATTTTCACAAGAAAAATCTTCAACTTAAAGAAAAGATCCGAGAATTAGAAACTGAGGTTGCGATGTCTCGCAAGAAAGATGAAAGAATTCAACAATTGGAAGCCAGATCGCTCTCGAGAAGACTAAGATGTCTACTCTTCAAAGCGCAAACCAGCAACTTTATGGTATACATTTTTTTTTATTCTTCAAGTTGATAGGTGTAGAATACACCTAATTTACTATCTAGTAGTTTATGCTTTCTTTGCTATTTTTCTTGTAAATTATGTATTTTACGCTTGTTTTGAGTTTTATAGCTACTTCGGAGTCGCACGGGAGAAAAGAAGAAGAAATCACTCAATTTGAGCCAAAAGGGCAAAAAGGTCATTTTACGGGGCGATTGATATATGGAGCTCGATTAAGGTTAAGGGGCCACCCAATTTGGAGGAGTACTAAAGACAGATGCGATCAAGGTTAAGGGGGCTGGAAACTTGGCTAGCCCTTATCAAAGCGACCACCTGATATAGGCACCCATCAGGGGTGGTTATTACATTGGGCGTCTCAATCCCAACCTAACCCTAGAGAAGGTTATCTTCTCTTAATCGTTTCCACCTGAAGCTGCTGCTGAATCAAACCAAGATGAGCTGAAAATAGGCGAGAAATTGAGAGAAGCAGATCAAAATCGTGAGAGAAATTGAAGAACCGAAATAGAAAGCGAGAAGAAGAAATTGATGTTAATGAAGTCGAGAGAGATGAACGCGAGAGCGAGAGATTGAACTCGAAACCCGAAGAAATTAGGGTTATTTGTTGTATGAATCGAGATTGAGGCCTTTTTATGTTGAGTGAGTAGATAGAAGAGAGTGATCGATGATGGTTAGCAGTCTGAAATCAAACTAAGAAAAGAGATCGAAATGATTGTGTAGTTGTTGAAATAAGAGAACCAGGAGATCAAGAATCGACGATGAATTGATTAGGGTTTGATTTAAATTGATGCAGCAAAAGAGGATGGTACTTCCATTTGTTGTTAGATGGGTTTAGGGTTAATTTGAGAACGATGTTCAACTAAGAGACGATAAAGCTCGAGATGGGATTGTGAATCGAATTGGCAAACAATGGTTGGATACGTGATGAATTGCGAGACAGTGAGGATAGTGGTGAGTTGTCTTCTTGAAATAGGGAAGAGATGTTGATCTTGTTGATTGGGTTATTTCGAATTTGGGTTTGGATCCGATTGAGATAGTGCGAGTGGTGAGACCCATTGGTGGAGAAGGAAACACTGATGGAATGGAGAAGTGCTGCTGTCTGTAATTGTGACTCACAGAGAGAAGATGATGTGCTGCTGTTGAACAACACAAAGAGGAATGAATTGATGAGCAGATGAGTTGAGGCTGGTAATGGACTGAAATTGGTTGAGCTCATGGAGGAGATGAAGCTGCGAAAGAAAATGGTTGTCAGCGAGCATGATGATACAATCGGGCAAATGGAGGTTGCAAGATGGTTTTGCGGTGTCTGTGGTGGTGATGAAATTCTTGGTGATTGCCATGGCTTACGGTGGTCTTTATTCTGGGAATACTTGGAATGAAGCTATTGAGTGAGAATACGGGAGGTGGCGATGGAAGTGTGGTCTTGGTGGTTTGAATGAAGGGCTATATGAACTGAAGTTGAAATGGCTCACATTTGCAGGTGGTACTGAGGATTTTCATGGGTTGCTGCTAAGGAGTTCAGATGGATTCAAGAGTTGCAGGTGGTCTGGTGTTGCTTGTGATGTGTGTGGTGATTGTCATGGGCTGGATGGCAGAGAATGCAAGAAGAAGCAATGATGTGGAGCTATACAAAGGTGCTGGTGCTAAATGAGGCTGTAGTTGCAGCCAATTGAGAATGGCAGGTGATGATGCTGTTGATGGCAATGCAGCTGCAGGAATGATTCGAATGGAGGACTGAAATTGCAGGTTGTAGCTCTGGTGGCGATGCAATTATGCTAGTGCAGAAATGGCTCGGCAAGCCATTGGGATATGGTGATCGTTTTGTATAGCCATCTTGGTCGAGCATGAATTGATGAAGCACAATGATAGTGCGGCGAAGCTTAGGCGTGCAAATGGCCTAGCCAAAGTGAATCGACTCTCGACTCACCGATAACCCGATCGACTAATTCTCGATTTCATGACTCGATGCAGGTTGACCCGGTGACCCATTGACCGATCCGAATCGTTGACCCGCCGATTTGACCCGTTTCCGGTTTTACTCCGAGATATTTTCGGTGACAATTAGCCGGATTAAGCCACAATCGCGATTTTGGCTGACCAAAATTCCAGAATTTTCTATGGACTTTCTCATGGGTGTGAAGACTTGGGTTTGGAATTGGATGGAGAATTGGGCTCAAATTTGGAAAGAGAAGATGAAGAGTTGAGAAAGACTTGGATTTGGAAATTGAATTGCAAAAGAAAAAGGATTCTATTCCTTAGAAGATTTGGAGAATATTGAAGCCTATAAATAGAGAAGTTTTCTATATCTTTTACACACACATCTCTACACACAACAATTCTCTCTTCTTTATTCTTTATGTGAACTCTTTAACATGAGTAGCTAATTTTATTATTGATTGAGGATGAATTCCTAGTTCTTAACATGTTTTGAGTTTTGTTTCAATTCTATCTTGAGGTTTTTCACATGATTATCGTTTGTTTTTACTAATAGGAATGATCTTAATGACATTCATGATTGATTGATAGATTGTTTAGAATGCATGCTAAATTGATTTGTTAGTTTAATCTAAATCTAGTATAAGTTAGGGAATAAGTAATCGTTCTCGACACTTTACACAAGTAGAAAACACGAGACCTTGCGGAGGATTCCGTGGAGCGATTGTGTGTAAAAACAACGCTAGAAAGTGGACCAAGCGAACCGAGTCTAACTACTAGTACTAAACCTAAATTCATAGATCTTAATGCATTAGGGAATTACATCTTGTAAGCGAACCTCAAGGTGGTTCTTTTGAATAGAATCGATAACTAAGCGGACTTGTTACTCGGTGAAATAAGGGATTTTGGGGCTAGCTAAGCGGACTGCTATCCTACGGTTGGTGATAATCTGTGACTAATAACAAGTAGAAAAGAACATAACTTGATTCATTGTTTCGTAACGAAGAAGGATTCCTTGATCTTGTCTCTCTTATTGCTTTCAACTTTATCTTTTAATTGCTTTGTTTATTTTCTTTTGCTTTTTACACCCCCCTTTCGTGACAATTTTTACAACTAGAATCTCGTGCTCCTCGTGGGATCGACCTTGACTACCCTATATTACTAGTTAATTAGGTAGTAAAGTATTAATTAATTTGTTGTGGTTACGACACGCATCAAATTTTGGCGCCGTTCTTGGGAGCGTGCGGATGATTTTAGTTGTTTTTATTTTTCTTTTGCTTTATTCTTGCTTTGTTGGATTCTATTCCGTATCTAACTTGGTTTCTGATAATCTTATTTCAGGTATCGGTTTTCCATGTATGGTGGACAAGAGCAAGCATATTACAACAATCAATTCGGTTTTCAACCTCAACATTATGGCAACTTCCAACCATCCTTAGGATACAATCAAAACCAATCTCTTGGCTATGATCAAATTCCTACAGAACCTTATGGATATTCTCATACATATCAACAACCTTATGACGGGTATGTAAGTGGACAATCACAAGGATGGGAGGATAGTTTTTATGATCAGAAATTCTCTAGTTTTGCAGATAAGATGTTTGCCATGATTGGGGATCTTCAACAAAAGTTTCAAGAATCACATCGAGAAATTCAAAGGAATTCGGAGAAAATATACGAACAACTTAACCAACCTTTAGAGACTTTTGATGACGCTAGTGTAGATTACTCGAGCCTTGATCTTAATAATGATCAATCACCTATTCAAAAGGAAGAGCTTGAGGAAGATGCATTTATTGCTTGGCAAAAATTTCTTAGGGAAAGATGGGAGTCCGCGGAAGTGTATGAGTGTTCCGACAATGAGGAAGTTATTCCAACTCCGGATCATAATAACGATCCTTCACCTATTCAAAAGGAGGAGATTGGGTGTGACTTACCTATTGTTGTAAACGGTGTAACACCCGCACAAGAAGATTTTACAATCTATACCGATGAAAATCATTTTAGTGAATGGCCCGATTCCGATGATGAGAATGTTGAAGAGATGATTATAGAGGATGAAACCACATTCATTGATTTTGTGGAAGACCCAATTGAACTTGCCAATGATTTTAATGATGCCGAGACTTTGGTTAAGGTAGAAAACGACGAAGAATGGTTGCAAGGTTTAATAGAGGACCACGATATACAAGAGGTAAGTAATTCACTCGAATTTTTTAAGGATGAAGAGGATTCTATAATACAAGAAATTGTGCAAGGTTTGTCTAACCCTTTGCATATTGATTCTTCTCCTTTACCTCTTATTGGTTTGAATGTATGTGCTTCGAAAGTATTTTTGGATGATTTTGTTTCTAAATATCCACCATTGGAAACACTTGATGCTAAAACTATGCAGGTTTGCCAAGAGGAATACATGGAAGTTCCCAAATTCTATGTTCTTTATACACTTCCGAGTGTGGACGAGAATAAGTGTGGGGGAAATTTCTATCGAGCGATAATTTCACTATTATTTTCTTGTGCTAATATTTGTATGGAATTATTGTTTTCAAAACAGGTATTATGGGTGGATCCTCAAATTTTCAGATTGTTAGTATATGGGGAATGAATCTTACAAGAGCCAAGTCGGGCCGTCGACTTTAAAACAAGCGCTTAATGGGAGGCAACCCATCGGTTTTGTATTTCTTATCTTTTTGCTTTTTGCTATTTCTTTTTCTTGTTTCTTATCATGTTAAAATTTCCCACCTTGACTTTACTAGGAGGATTCAATTACATTGAGGACAATGTAAGGTTTAAGTGTGGGGGAGTGGTTAAGCATGTTTTTAAAACAAAAATTACAAAAAATTAAAAAGTTTTGAAAAAAAAAAAAAAAGTTTTTCATAAAAACTCCAACTTTTAAAGATTTTAGAGTCACTAGCATATTTCTAGGTATGTTTACATAGAGATTTTGACCGACATAATTGAACTTGGAAATGTTAGAGAACGACATTCGGATTTCTTGCTTGTTTGAGTGTTAAATAATGGATTTAATCATGCCGGTGATGCGAATTTGGTGCAGGGAGAAATGCGTTATTAGAGTTGCTGATCAATCATTAGTGGAGACTACCCGTATTCATATCATGTGAGGCACCGACCAGAAATTTTCCATCTACTAAAGAGCTTCTTTTGAGTGTGTGTCACCGTAAGTTAATTCCGGGTAGAATGGTGAGCTACCCAACCTCCCACCAATAGAAGCACTACTCTTTGATCTCTTGAGTGCTAATTTTGTCAATCATGAGGGTGACGTCTATAGAAGAAAACTTCCTTCTTGTAGTTCGATTTGCAGTTAGCACCATTCTCTCTCTCAACAACAACGGATCCATAGAAACACTCTCATCATCAACAAGGAGCGACATCAAAATCTACAAGGAAAGTTGGAAAAGTTTAAGGTTTACGAGCAACGGAATGAGAAAAAGAGCAAATTTCATATTCAAGTAAAGCAACATACAAATGAGCAGATTTTTACATATATGTTGAAGACTTACAATACAATGAGGTAATTTTATATCCAAGTATGAAGACTTATTCATGAAAGCGAAGAAAATTAAAAGGTGAGAATTTTTGAAGTTTATGATTTCAAGACGATACAAGTTGTGAAGAATCAAGTGGTAAAATACTTCTTCCACGGCCATGGTTTATTTTGTATTTAATTTCTCTTGTTTTTAATTAAAAAAAAAAAAAAAAAATGAAAAAAAATTAAAAAAAAAAAAAAAAAAAAAAAGAAAAGGAAAGAAAAAAAAGAAAAAAAACAAGAGAAATATTTGTTCTTATTTTTATTTAATGAGCCGTGGGGAAGGAAAATTTATAAGAAAGTTTCAAGCAACAAGGTTTTAAGGTAAAAGAGTTATAAATTGTCAAGGATTTATGAAATTCAAGGGTTTATCATCAATAGTTGAAACCGAAGACGAAGAAGATCAAGACGAGGAGCGGAAGACGTTTCTATTGGATGCCGTGAGAGTGGTGTTATCATAATTAGCGATCGGATGTGAAGGTGAGTAAGGAATCTCATCCTCGGTAATATGGTTGATTTCCTTTCGTAGAGATCGTCAGAAAAAATGGTTTTTCAAAATATTAAAAGATGTGGGTTTTTAAAATATTTCGGAAGTTGTCCTTCCCACCATTCAACGTGTTGCAGGATTCCTCTCTTCATTCCTACCTGCACACATGTGAGAACCATAAAAAAGCCGTCTTTTTGAGTGCAATTATCATAAAATCCTTTTTGGTGAGGCAGAAGTCGAGGCGAAATGCTTATTGATCGTTTCTCAAACACGCGTTCTCTCATTATGGTGTGGTTATTTCTCACTCAACATTTAAGAATGAGAATATGTTCTTTAGTATTTCTAACTTCTTATTACTAGCATGCAGAAACTCTATGTCCTCATAACTCTTTGGATGCTTGGGACGCTTGAACGCTTTGAAGTTGTGAGTTTTTAGTTTGATTTGCTCGAGGACTAGCAAAGTCTAAGTGTGGGGGAATTTGATAGGTGTAGAATACACCTAATTTACTATCTAGTAGTTTATGCTTTCTTTGCTATTTTTCTTGTAAATTATGTATTTTACGCTTGTTTTGAGTTTTATAGCTACTTGGAGTCGCACGGAGAAAAGAAGAAGAAATCACTCAATTTGAGCCAAAAGGGCAAAAAGGTCATTTACTGAGCGATTGATATATGGAGCTCATTAAGGTTAAGGGGCCACCCAATTTGGAGGAGTACTAAAAGACAGGCCAGTCAAGGTTAAGGGGCCGGAAACTTGGCTAGCCCTTATCAAAGCGACCATTGATAGGCACCCATCGGGGGTGGTTATTACATTGGGCGTCTCAATCCCAACCTAACCCTAGAGAAGGTTATCTTCTCTTAATCGTTTCCACCTGAAGCTGCTGCTGAATCAAACCAAGATGAGCTGAAAATAGGCGAGAAATTGAGAGAAGCAGATCAAAATCCCAGCAGAGAAATTGAAGAACTGAAATAGAGAAACTGAGAAGAAGAAATCGATGTTAATGAAGTCGAGAGAGATGAACGACGAGAGCCAGAGATTGAACTCAGAAACCCAGAAGAAATTAGGGTTCGATGTTGTATGAATCGAGATTGAGACGCTGCCGCTGAGTGAACCGATAGAAGAGAGTGATCGATGATGGTTAGCAGGCTGAAATCAAACTAAGAACAGAGATCGAAATGATTGTGTAGCTGTTGAAATAAGAGAACCAGAGATCAAGAATCGACGATGAATTCAGTTAGGGTTTGATTTAAATTGATCTGGCAGCAAAGAGGATGGTACTTCCGCTGTTGTTAGATGGGTTTAGGGTTAATTTGAGAACGATGTTCAACTAAGAGACGATAAAGCTCAGATGGGATTGTGAATCGAATTGGCAAACAATGGTTGGATCTGTGATGAATTGCAGCACAGTGAGGATAGTGGTGAGTTGTTGCTGCTGAAATAGGGAAGAGATGTTGATACTGTTGATTGGGTTCAGCTCGAATTTGGGTTTGGATCCAGTTCAGATGGTGCAGTGTGGTGAGACTGTTGGTGGAGAAGGAAACACTGATGGAATGGAGAAGTGCTGCTGTCTGTAATTGTGACTCACAGAGAGAAGATGATGTGCTGCTGTTGAACAACACAAAGAGGAATGAATTGATGAGCAGATGAGTTGAGGCTGGTAATGGAACTGAAATTGGTTGAGCTCATGGAGGAGATGAAGCTGCAGAAAATGGTTGTGCAGGCATGATGATACAAGGGACTGGCAAATGGAGGTTGCAAGATGGTTTTGCAGGTCTGCTGGTGGTGATGAAATTGCTGGTGCTTGCCATGGCTTCTGGTGGTGCTGTTACAGGGAATACTGGAATGAAGCTATTGAGTGCGAGAATGGGAGGTGGAAATGAGCATGAGTGTGGTGCCGGTGGTTTGAATGAAGGGCTATATGAATGAAGTTGAAATGGCTCACATTTGGAGGTACCGAGGATTTTCATGGGTTCTTTGCTAAGGAGTTCGGATGGATTCAAAGTTGAAATGTGGTCTGGGTGTTGCTTGTGATGTGTGTGGTGATTGTCATGGGTGGATGGCAGAGAATGCAAGAAGAAGCAATGATGTGGAGCTATACAAAGGTGGATGGTGCTAAATGAGGTCAGTAGTTGCACCAATTGAGAATGGCGGTGATGATCTGTTGATGGCAATGCAGTGCAGAATGATTCGAATGGAGGACCGAAATTGCAGTTGTAGCTCTGGTGGCGGTGCAATTATGCTAGTGCAGGAAATGGCACGGCAAGCCATTGGGATATGGTGACCGATTTGTATAGCCATCTTGGCCGAGCATGAATTGATGAAGCACAATGATAGTGCGGCGAAGCTTAGGCCAGTGCAAATGGCCTAGCCAAAGTGAATCTGACTCTCTGACTCACCTGATAACCTGATCTGACTAATTCTCTGATTCACATGACTCGGTCTGGGTTGACCCGAGCTGACCCATTGACCGATCCGAATCGTTGACCCGCCGATTTGACCCGTTTCCGGTTTACCTGAGATATTTTCCGGTGACAATTCCGGCCGGATTCCGGCCACAATCCCAGTTTTCCGGCGACCAAAATTCCAGAATTTTCTATGGACTTCTCTCATGGGTGTGAAGACTTGGGTTTGGAATTGGATGGAGAATTGGACTCAAATTTGGAAAGAGAAGATGAAGAGTTGAGAAAGACTTGGATTTGGAAATTGAATTGCAAAAGAAAAAGGATTCTATTCCTTAGAAGATTTGGAGAATATTGAAGCCTATAAATAGAGAAGTTTTCTATATCTTTTACACATCTCTACACACACAACAATTCTCTCTTCTTTATTCTTTGTGTGAACTCTTTAACATGAGTAGCTAATTTTATTATTGATTGAGGATGAATTCCTAGTTCTTAACATGTTTTGAGTTTTGTTTCAATTCTATCTTGAGGTTTTTCACATGATTATCGTTTGTTTTTACTAATAGGAATGATCTTAATGACATTCATGATTGATTGATAGATTGTTTAGAATGCATGCTAAATTGATTTGTTAGTTTAATCTAAATCTAGTATAAGTTAGGGAATAAGTAATCGTTCTCGACACTTTACACAAGTAGAAAACACGAGACCTTGCGGAGGGATTCCGTGGAGCGATTGTGTGTAAAAACAACGCTAGAAAGTGGACCAAGCGAACCGAGTCTAACTACTAGTACTAAACCTAAATTCATAGATCTTAATGCATTCGGGAATTACATCTTTGTAAGCGAACCTCAAGGTGGTTCTTTTGAATAGAATCGATAACTAAGCGGACTTGTTACTCGGTGAAATAAGGGATTTTGGGGCTAGCTAAGCGGACTGCTATCCTACGGTTGGTGATAATCTGTGACTAATAACAAGTAGAAAAGAACATAACTTGATTCATTGTTTCGTAACGAAGAAGGATTCCTTGATCTTGTCTCTCTTATTGCTTTCAACTTTATCTTTTAATTGCTTTGTTTATTTTCTTTTGCTTTTTACACCACCCTTTCGTGACAATTTTTACAACTAGAATCTCGTGCTCCTCGTGGGATCGACCTTGACTACCCTATATTACTAGTTAATTAGGTAGTAAAGTATTAATTAATTTGTTGTGGTTACGACACGCATCACAAGTCATCTTTACTTTGTCGGCTATTATTCTTTTCCTGATTTATTATTTTTGCAGACATATATAATCTCTCTGATGAAGCCATTCTTCTCCATTCATTTCCCGAGCCCATGGATAATGATGTTCTTCTCACCCATCTCAACGAGTCTTTAAGTAACTCATCAAACAAAATTGATTCCCTTTCCTTGAATGAACTTCGGACTAAATGTCGCCTCTTAGAGATTGAGCATAGAGCTAGTTTAGGTTTAGCCAATCGATTTAAACAAATGTATCTTGATTCCCATAGAAAAATCGAGCTTCAAAGGAAGAAAATTAGTGGCCTTATTGATGAAAAAGAACGATTGCTAATAGGGGTGCACTGAGCACTAGCAACATTTCAAAAGTCTCTTCTCGAAGTACAAATTGAACGAGATGAATCCCTTCATGAGAATGCCATACTTATCGAGCGAGAAGAACAAGTTCGTTCACTTCTTGTTATAAATAATGATGATGAGTTTGCTTGGGCTGCGAAGGTTCTAGATAATGCCAGGAATAATTTAGGTGTTGATGTTAGCCTTCACGCCGAGCATACTGCCTTGGTTAAATACATGATATCTGACAGAGAAGGTTGTTTATTATACTTTGCTGTCCTTTATCTCTGTAGTACTGTTATTGTATTGTTAATTTATTATCATATGTTTTGCAGAATCCGAGAGAAGATTTCAAATAAGGATTGAAGAACTTGAGCGAGAAAAAGGGGAACTCGCAGAAGACCTTTCTCTTCGCAACAATAAGTATTCTAAATTGAAGAAACAACTGCAAGCTACAGTGGCGAATTTCAACAATACTGCTGTTCGTTTTCGCAATCAAACTATAGAAATGGTTTGCAATGATCACCGAATTCCTCTTAGTTCATATCCTTGTCTTCGCGGTGATATTCCTGAAGATACGCCTTTCTCAGATGTCTCTGATAGTGATGCTAGCGAAGTAGAAGAATCTGGCGTAGAGAATGATGAAACTGAAGAATCTGACCAAGAAGAAGATTCTTCAAAGAAATAACTTATTTTTCTTCTTTCGCTACTTGTAATATATATACTCTTTTAATCTTCTTGGATTGTCAAATGTGAATTCAATCTTTGTTTTCTTTACTTGCACATATTAATCAAGCAATTCTCTTTTATAATTCGACTAACTAGTATTATGAATGCATAAATTCCTCATATGGAAATGAATAACAAAACTTTATCCTATTCATTCCCATACTTGCCTATGTTATTCATTTTCAAATGAGGGATTATCTCTGTTATCTGTAAGCATATTGAAGCTCACTATGGCGACAAGATCGCAGAATGTCTCCATAAATGAAGAACTCCACTAATCTTGCCTTATCGTATTTATGTGGTCTTATTTTGCCTTCCTAATTAAAGGTCTTATTTCGCCACCCCTCGTTGCGACAAGATCGCAGGACGTCTTTACATTTTCATGTAATGACCCATTGACCTTGTCTTATCATTTGTTAAGTATTTTTTCCTCTGCAGGATATTTTATCCGCGACAATATGATAGGATTAAATACTCTTGCGAGTGTAAAATCCAATGATATTATCGTCTCTGCGACGAAATCGCAGGAAGTTTTTGCATTTTCATGCAATAACCCATTGATCTCACCTTATCCTTGCGTCAGTATTATTGCCTCTACAGGATCATTGCACAAACATGACAAGCCTATATTTCCTTGCGAAAATAAGTCTCATGACATTTGCGTCTTTTGACACTTATCAGCTCCCTAATGGAGGGTGCCGCCCTTATCTTCTCCCTGGTTGCCCCTTCAAGGAGGCGTACATCATCCATACAAGACTAGCTCCTCCCATCCGGTCTTAACAACAACCAGTTGTTTTCGCAGCCTCTTATCCCTTATACCTATATGGTTTATGGTTACGAGATCGCACCTAAGTGGAGTTTTCTTCGGGCCGAAAGATGTGCCAAGACTTGTCAAGAGTGGTAAGGAAGTTCCATGCTCCCCGCACTCTTGACTCAACCGTGTACCTCGGAGCCTTGGTCATACGCTGACTCCTTGGAAGAGACCCTCGGTCGTCCAACCAGGGTATAACCTTATATATATAGTTGGAAATCCAAGGTATCTCCTCCGGATAGGCTTTCATGGGCCCCAAATCTCCATGACTCAGGTTCCAGGAGCGGTGTAACCTTTCCCCTGAGCCATGTCAAGAGATACCCCCTTATATGACGCACTTTAGGTCTTACATTTGCCTCTTGCGAAATATCATTCGCGAACTAAGGTGTACGCCATAAAGGTTCGTCCCATTCACTCACTCATTCATTTTTGTTAATTCATTCAAGCATTCATTCTGTTTGCGAAACTATCGCACAATCTTACATTGTTTAATCATTTTCGTTTTTCAATTCTTCAATCAAAGCATCATACATTTTTTTTAATGACGAGATCTTCACATGTTTCTGCTTCAATTATTGTTTCTTCCTCTTACTCTGAACAATCTTTTGTTGTTGCTTTTTTGATGATTATTCACTTCTTACACTTTTTGCTCTTACTACACTCTGCCTCTTCATCATTCAAATCTCTTATCGTTTCCTTTCCATCACAATTTTTCAACTGCCTTCATGCATTCACTTCGCATAGCGTTTACAAATACCTTTTATTCTTCTTGTCCTTGACGTGCCTTCGCCACTTAATCTTTGATACTTTTCGCAATTTTTCACTTCTTACACCTTTTACTCCTGCTTCCTTCTGCCTCTGTATCATTAAAACCTCTCGAATAATTCTTTTCAAAGATGACTTTCAACTGCCTTCATATCTTCACCTCGCAATGTGTCTTCTCTTCTTATATTTATGCTATCTACCATCAATCTTTCTTTTCTTTGTTCCTCATTAATATTCTTCTTCCATCCCTTCTTTTTTGCGGCTCTCTCTTCATAGCTCTCCACATCGATCTCATAACATTTTCCCCTTCTATCCAATCTCCCTTTATAATTCCAACACCACTAGGATGGGGAAACTTTATACACTGATGATACGTTGACGCCACACCTGCAATTTCATGCAACCATGGCCTTCCAATCAATGCATTATAAGGGGACTCCACCTCGACCACACAAAACAAAATATCAGTTGACAATCCTTGCAAAGGTATTCTCATGTGTACTTCTCCTTTGGGCTTGTTCGCGGTACCATTGAAACCATATATTTTGTATGTTGAAGGGATCAAATCTTCATCCTTTCCTCCCATAGTCTTGTAAGTATGGTAAAAAGAATGTTGACTGAGCTCCCAAAGATCGATTAATATTCTATTTATCGCCTAAAGCAATTTTCTTCTTCATCATCTTCCCCATCAACAAAGTTTTGATTAATATCCGGTTTACCACCAACGGGTTATCATGTATTTCTCTACCTTTGGGTATTTCTTCACGAGAAAGAGATAATCTGTAATTGCCATTATTTTAATGCGATTTCCTCGCGATGTTCATTACCTCCTTATCATTAACATCCCTCGCAAAAACCCTACTGAGTACGTTATCATGAAAATCTTCAATGGTGCGATATGAATGAACAATGGAGTTGCAAAACAAATTTTTAGCTTTCGCCCCAACTTCTATCATGAAAGTTTTTTTTCCCTTTGATGGTGGCGGCGGTAAATGTTGAACTTTCTCTTCGCTTTTTAAAAAGTGATTCAGCTTCCCTAGATCAATCATTCTAAGGATAATTCTTTTGATGTTTCGGCAGTCATTTGTCAGATTTGTAGGGTCGTAATATCGCAACAAACAAGGTTCGCGAGATTAATAAACGACAGCATCGCGAAAGAGTCGCAGGAGCTAAAATAAACGACGCAATGAATAACGACAGGCAAAACATAAAGAAGACGTGAGACTCGGCGAGGGTTAAGAAGTGTCGCGAGAGTGAATGTTTGTGCATCTCGCGACACTTCGCGAGACATTCCCGAAAATAAAGGGTAGCTTAGTCTGTCATCCACTATGTATTACCCTATATAAAGGGCTAAATGAGTCTGATTGAAGAGAGATCTCTTTGGAATTGTTGGGCAAGTCATTAGGAGAGAGAAAGTTTAAGCATGCTTTAATTTCTAAGTGTAATTCTATTTTCCTATGTAAACATTTCATGAATTCAATCAATAAATATTCTTGATCTTACATCTTTCAATGGATTAATTAAGCAAAATCGAGTAAGGGGTGTAGTGTGGGAAATCCGGCTACTACATATGCGCTAGAAACAGGGAAAGAGCAAAGATTGACGTAGAAATTGGAAAGAATTTGGATTAACAGAGAAAAGATTTGGAAAAGATACTCAAGAATTCATTGAAAAGGAAAAATGGCTAGAAGAAGAAATGTACAAGAGCAACCAACGATTGTAAGAAGAAGTGGGAGACTTGCTGGAGAAAGGAGGAATGAAACAGGAGAATCGTCAAGGATGAATATGAGAAACGATGGAGAAGATCAAAACCAACCACCGATCTCCCAAAAGAGCAAACGCACTGTAGATTATGATAGAGTAAGTGTACATACTTGGAGGTCCGATTACGAAGACGAGAGAGAAGAGGAGCAAAGAACTGGTGAACAATGGACAAGGAGAGCAAGGAATGAATGGAGAAAACGAAGAAATTGCAAAGCATTAGAAAGATTGAGACAAACAATACACGAAGAGAGACGGCTAGAGGGAGAGGAACGAGCAAACTTGACAAGACAGAATCATGAATTGAGGATGGAAAATATGAGGTTGCAAAATAGGAGATCTAGAAGTAGCGTGAGATCAAGTTCAAGATCGAATAGGGAAGAAAGAAGGAGAGTTTTACCAACAGAAAGTACCGAGGAAGAAACACAAAATCCGAGTATAGAGCATGGCGAGAAAAGAGGGGAAATAGAAGATCGTTATATTCCTCAACCCGAAAATCTTCAAAATGAGCGGAATAGGGAAAATCAAGGAAACATGCAACTCCAAGAACCAAATGACCCACTCTTTGAAGGGAGAATAATCTTGCAGGAGAGAAGAATTGAGAAGAAACCGAGAGATCGAGGACGACATTGAGAGACACTACATTGAACAAGCGCGGCTAGCTCGCGAGAGAGAGAAAGGATAAGAGCGAAAATGGAAAATCAAGAAATGGAAGAGGCAATCCGTGAGAATAACCATGACAACCGCGAAAGAAGAAGGGAACAAAATCGTACCAATAGAAATATTAATGAAGAATATGAGAGGGTGCGATGAGAGCCGAGAGACTGACCAAGAGGAGAGAACAACCGATATAATAGCGTGCGAATTGACGAAAGAAACGAAGAAGAGCGTCGCGAGGGAAAGAAGAGGAGAAAATAACGAGCGGGAAGGTCAAGATAGGCACGAGCGAAGAAGGAGAGAAGCGAGTTGAAAAGACCAAGAGAATCAAACTCGAGGCAAATGAACAAATCTTAAGAGAACTGGCTGAAATGAGAGGATTACTGAATAGTAAAAGGGAAGGAGGAAGGAGACAATTAGACGAAGCCATCGCAGAAGCTGCGAAGAATCCCTTCACGTTAGAAGTACAGATGGGAGGAATACCTCCTAAGTGCAATCTACCTGCGTTAACCAATGTCTTTGATGGAACAACCTGTGCGGTACACCATATCAAGGCTTATATGAGATGTATGTTGCAGTGGGAGAATCATGATGCCATACTGTGCAAATATTTCGCATCAAGTCTAATAGGAGAAGCACTAAAATGGTTTGAAGGTATTGAAGATGTATTCGGGTTGAAACAAAGGGTTGGCGAGAGCTTGAGGCAGTTGACAATAAGATGGAGGACCATGTGTAGCGAAATGGCAGGACGAGTTGAGGAAAGATATCTCATTCTCTCATTTGTGAATGCTCTCTTCGCGACTAACTTGTTATACATTCAAATTTTTAGAATTAAAAATACGATCACGATGGCAGAACTGCGAGAGTTACAGGAAGAATATATTGCCTTAGAAGAAAGACAGAATGAAATGAATTCTTATCCAGTCGCGAACACAAGCTCGAATGCTGCGAATGCAAGCTTGTTGCCTCAATTCATAAATACAATGGCGAGTACTTCGCAAGGACAGCAAGCAAGGAAAGCTAATGAGGGACAGCAGAAGATAGTAGCCATGGGAAGCCACGACCAAGAAGAGTTTGAACGAGAAAGGAACTATTACAACCGTAATAAAGCAATAATAAGATTCGAGAGGCTAGATCATGTGCAAGAAACATACGGTGGACGAAGGCAAAATAACCGTGGAGGCGAGAGAAGTCGCAGGATAGTATGGGAAGAGATTAAGATGCCTCCTTTGAATGCTAGTGTGGAAAAGACGGGAAGCTATACTTGTGATGGAAAATGTACCAGCACCTTGGAATGTGGGAATGGAACCACCGCCAGGCGATAGAAGTCATGAGTTTTGTTCTTACCATCGCTTCCATGGGCATCAAACAAACGATTGTAGAAACATAAAGAGAATTATTCTCAGGATGATTGATCAGGGGAAGCTAAATCACTTTCTAAAGGGAGAAGAAACAGGCCAGACTTTACCACCACCACCAGAGATGCACTGAACAAAGTGTCAAAGAAAAGGAAAGGAAACATTTGTTATAGAAGTTGGAACAAAAGCTAAAAATTTGAATTGCAACTCTATCGTGCATTCCTATCGCACGATCGAAGATTTTCATGACAACGTGCTCAGTAGAGTCTTTGCGAGAGATGCTAATGATAAAGAAATAATGAGCCTCGGCGAGAACGACTTGATTAGAAAAGTGGCAGCTGAAGACTATTTCTTTCTCTGCAGATGAGGTGCCAAAAGGAAGAGAAACACATGATAGCCCGTTAGTTGTGAAACTAGAGATTAACCCGAAACCAGTTGATGGAGAAGATGATGAAGCAGAAGCTTGCTGGGCGATCAACCGAATCCTAATCGACATAGGAAGTTCGGTGAATATTCTCTTCTACCATACTTACAAGACGATGGGAGGAAAAGATGAGGATTTGATCCCCTCTACATACAAGATATATGGATTTAATGGCACTGCAAACAAACCAAAGGGAGAGGTTCGCATGAGAATACCTCTACAAGGATTATCAACCGATATTTTATTCTCGTGTGGTTGACGTGGAATCTCCATATAATGCGCTGATTGGGAGGCCATGGCTTCATGAAATCTTGGGAGTCGCATCAACATATCATCAATGTATAAAATTTCCACATCCAAATGGCATTGGTATTATACAGGGAGATTGGAAGGAGTCGCAACAATGTCATGAAGTAGATGTAGAAAGCTGCGAAGAAAGAAATGCCAAAAGAAAAGGTTGGAAGCAACATGTGAGAGATGAGAAGAGAAAGGAAAAATTGATGGTGGATGCTATAGAAGTAAGGACTGAACATACCTCGCGGGGTGAGTGCCTAGAGACAAAGCGAATATTATGATAATAAAGAAGCGAAGGATATGAGGAACAAAAGGCATAAGAAGTGAATAATCAACAAAAACAGGAGAAAAAGTAGCAATTGAAGTAATGATGTGTGCGAGAATCTCGCAGCCAAGAGTATATGGGAACTCGGTTAAGAAAGAATAATGAAAATACGTAATTGTGCGAATACTTCGTAAACAAGTATCAACCAAATAATGAAACATGAATGATTGAATGATTTAACAAATATGAATGAGTAAAAGAATGGGACGAACCTTTATGGCGTACACCTAGTTCGCGAATAACATTTCGTAAGAGGCAAATGTAAGACCTAAAGTGCGTCATATAAGGGGGTATCTCTCAACATGGCTCGGGGGAAGGTTACACCGCTCCCGGCCTCGAGTCATGAAAATTTGGGGCCCATGAAAGCCTATCCAGGAGAGATACCTTGGATTCCCAACTATATAAGGTTATACCGGTTGGGCGACCGAGGGTCTCTTCCAAGGAGTCAGTGTATGCTCAAGGCGCCGAGGTACACGGTTGAGCGAGTGCCCGGGATGGATGAACCTACCTGGCCATTCTTGGCAAGTCTTGGCATATGTTGCACTCGCCCAAGAAAACTCCACTTAGGGTGCAAGTCTCGTAACCATAAACCATATAGGTATAAGGGATAAGAGGCTGCGAAAACAACGGGTTGTTGTTAAGACCGGATGGGAGGAGCTAGTCTTGTATGGCCGATGTTTCGCCTCCTTGAAGGGGCAACCGGGAGATGATAAGGGCGACGCTCTCCATTAGGGGGTGTCAAAACAGACGCAAATGTCATAAGGCTATGTTTTCGCAAGAGAATTTAGGCTCGTCATATTTGTGCAATGATCCTGCAAAGGCAATAATACTAACGCGAGGGTAAGGCGAGATCAATGGGTCTTTACACGAAAGTGTACGGACGTCTGCGATTTCGCCGCACGACGGCAATGTCATGGGGCTATGTGTTCACAAGGATATATAGGCCTGTCATATTGTCGCAACTAAAACATCTGCGCAGAGGCAAAAATACTTGGAAAATGATAAGGCAAGATCAATGGGTCTTTACATGCAAGTGTAAAGACGTCCCGCGATTTTGTCGCAATAAAAGGTGGCGAGGGGAAGACCTCTAATTAGGGAGGTCTAACTCGGAAGACCACACAAAATGATAAGGCAGGGTCAATGGGCCCTTACTTGAAAATGTAAGGCGGCTTGCGACCTTGTCGCAATGAGAAGAGATAAAATACATTTATGAAGATAAGGCAAGGCAAATAGAATTCTTGATTTATGAAGATACCTGCGATCTCGTCGCAACAATACACTTCAATAACAATAAAATTATTATTCAACCACATACATGATGACAACTAAAATCTTCCATCTGAAGATAAATAACAGAGGCAAGTATGGGAATGGAAAAGATGGAATATTGTTATTCATCTTCTGATGCAAGAGTTATACATCAATAATGTTAGCCGGTTATATTACAAGGAAGGACTACCAAAAAAGGGGGAGTGAAGATTAAATTCAGGGGGGAAAAATCCAAGAAATACACTATGATAAGGATACAGAAATGTACGAGATATTACAAGCGAGAGAAAGAAAACAAAAGAGTTATCTCTTTGGTGATTCTTCTTCTTCATCCGATTCTTGATCCTATTATTCTCATCGCTGAGAATTTTCTTCTTCGCCGGCCTCGCTTTCGTAAACGTCCGAGACAGTGATTCTCGGGAACCTTTTCAAGGAGCCGGGGATATGAATGCGAGAGGGATATTGTGGTCCTTACAAACATACTCCATGGCTCCATTGCGAAAACGAACAAAGCATCATTATTAAAGTTCTCCACTGTCGTTAGAAATTGTTTCTTCAACTTGGAATATTTATTCTCGCGAAGGGAGAGACTCTTTGCGAGCTGTTCTTTTCGGTTTCGAGTTCTTCAATTCTCGCTGGAAAATTCCTGGCGAGTTGTTCTTTTTCAGATTCAAGCTCTCTAATTTTAACCTCGAAGCCTCTTCTCAGATTAACGCAAATAAGAAATAACAAGTTAATAATTTACAAGCAATACTATAGAAGTAAGAAGCAATAAGGTATAATAAATAACCTTCTCTATCGAGATATCATATCTTTAATCAAGGAAGTATGCTCGGCATGAAGACTAACATCAACACCTAGGTTATTCCTGGCATTATCTAAAACCTTCGCAGCCCATGCGAATTCATCATCACTATTAATAACGAGAAGAGAACGAACTTGCTCTTCTCGCTGCTTAAGCATGGTATTTCGATGAAGGAGTTCATCTCGTTCAACTTGCACACCAAGAAGAGATTTGTGGAATTCTGCTAATGCCCAGTGCACCTCTGTTAGTAATGCGATCGTTCTCATCTATGAGATCACTAATTTTCTTCCTTAAAGTCTTGATTTTCTTCGGAATCAAGGTACATTCGTTTAAAGCGATTAGTTAAATTTAAACTAGATCGTGTTCGATCTCCAAGAGATGATATTTGGATTGAAGATCCTTTAATGAGAGGAGGTTAGTTTTATTGGAGGAACTACTTAGAGATTGATTGAGGTGAGCGAGAAGAAGATCATTATCCATAGGTTCAGAAATGTATGGAGAAGAATAGCCTCATCGGAGAGATTATATACATCTGCGAAGGTAATAAGTTAGGCAAACAATATGCAACCGATAAAATAGAAATGATAAAAGGAAGTAAAATCTTATACCATAAAGTTGTTGATTAGCGTTCAAGAGTGGACACCCTATCCCTTTGGGAGTCAAGTTCGGTATTTAACTTTTGAATTCTCTCGTCTTTATCGCGAGATGACGCAGACTTCAATTTCTAATTCTCGAATCTTCTTGTTCAATTGTGAATTCTTCTTTTCAAGATTGTTGCGTCTTCTCTCGAGATCTGAGGCAACTACAAAAGAAGTTCTTCCAACCTATAAAAGAAGATAGAAAAATCATTAATATATATATATATATTTAAAAATTTAAATTAACAGGGAAATACGACTGCATACGTACCAAAGATCCAAGTGCATTCAAGAAGTCAGGAGACACAATTCTAGAGGCTCCATTGAAAGAATTATTGCCCTCTAATAAAGTAGCATTACACACGTTTGCGAGAGCCCCGCAAAGAGAAGCTAGGGAGCATCTCCCATTCCTTGGAAACAAATTGAGAAGATGCTAGATAACTTATCCATAGAAGAACCGGTCGACGGAATCTTCTTGGCGAGAGAAGGATTCGAGTCATGGTTATCCTCGTCGAAGATTGAGAGCTTGAGCTAAGTCGAGAAGAAGATTGGACCTTTCGCTTCTTAGTTAATGGAGCAGAAGATTTACCCTTGCGAAGCAGCAGTTTTACCCTTACTTTTAATCTTCGCAGCTAAATGCTTCTTCAATGAAACCTTCGCATACGGTTAAAGATAAGAAACAGAGGCAACAATATTGTTTCAAATAACAAAGGAAATGTTTCTTACTTCACTCGTAAGCGATCGAAGTATGGTCGAGTACTCTCCAACGGATTATCCTTGTACTTTCTTCTCAATTTGGCGATCCGAGAAATTTTACAAACTCAACATATATAAAAAAGAAAGTTGCAAAGGCAAGATTTAAAATGGGAAACGTACCTCTTTTGCCTTATCGGGCCATTTGAATTCCCAAGGATGATATCCTGCGAGATTCGCAGGAAGAACGTGCGAGCCCGCGATATAAGGGCCATTTAAAATCAAGGGTACAACCCACCACTTCTCATCTTTGGAGTGGCGAGAGTAGTATTATTGCCCGGTGCCAATCAATATCCCGCATGAGCAATTTATCCTCAGGGACATTATCCTTCTTTTCAGGCGAATGCCCCAGCGAGATTTCGCATTAATCATCTTTATCACTGAATAGTTTTCAAAAAAGCTCTCTACAGTGTACTTCTCAGCAGCTATTTCCAAGTCTGCGAAATCGGGGTGTCTAACAAAGTAGTAGGGTATAAAGATCCTTTGCCAGCACCACGATTCGCGAACTCAAGCATTAGGCGAATGCAATCGCCACTCAATTGATAAACAGCCCAGAGAATTTTTCATGGGCCAAGATTTCATAAAATAAAGGCATCTCAGATTGTACAAGGGAATGGGAAGTCCCGCGAGAAGCTCGACCTAGCGAGACTATAATCTTTTGATCATCACATTGATGATCAGAAAATAGCTTTGCAGAAAGAATAGATGAAGATTCTTGATCGGGAATGGTTGATAGAGTGAAACCCTTCTCGAGCAACTTCGTTGAACTTCATCAAAAGAAGCTTTGTATGCACGACTAATGGAAGCCATTATCGGTATGGGAATGGATGGGAGGTTAAAGGTTAGGATCAGCGCTAGAAAGGACGAAGAAAAGATTTGCAGAGAGTGAGCGCAAATTGCGGAAGGAGAGAGTCAAAGAAAAGTTGCAGAGAGAAACTAAAGGATGAAAAGGAGGGGAAAAGAAAACTATATATAGGGAAAAAGATCCTCGAGAAAACGAGGTCATTTAATGCGAAGAGACATGAATGGTCAAGAATAAGCGGTTGAAAGAGACGTGTCAAGAAAAGACATTAATAATCAAAATCCGTGTAAAAGTACAAAATCGAAATAGATAAAGATAAGCAACAAGGAAACAATATTGTAAAAATTTCATGATACTCTTCCCCTCGCAGGAGAAATATGAGGAGAGATAGGAGACGATACTTCGTATATATCTCAAAGAAGCTTCGGCACTTTGCAAAAGAATAGAGGCAAGTACGTACTTTTCAAGGAAAGTATTCTTTTGCTCGGTCCTTCATCAACAAAAATCAAAGATCGCTACCACAATAGATTTTTCCTTAAAGATCGCTTGTCAAGCAATATTCAAGGAAAAAGAGGCAAGATGTAGGGTCGTAATATCGCAACAAACAAGGTTCGCGAGATTAATAAACGACAAAGATCGCGAAAGAGTCGCAGAGCTAAAATAAACGACGCAATGAATAACGACAGTGCAAAACATAAAGAAGACGTGAGACCCGGCGAGGGTTAAGAAGTGTCGCGAGAGTGAATGTTTGTGCATCTCGCGACACTTCGCGAGACATTCCCGAAAATAAAGGGTAGCTTAGCAAGTCATCCACTATGTATTACCCTATATAAAGGGCTAAATGAGTCTGTAAAAGAGAGATCTCTTTGGAATTGTTGGGCAAGTCATTAGGAGAGAGAAAGTTTAAGCATGCTTTAATTTCTAAGTGTAATTCTATTTTCCTATGTAAACATTTCATGAATTCAATCAATAAATATTCTTGATCTTACATCTTTCAATGGATTAATTAAGCAAAATCGAGTAAGGGGTGTAGTGTGGGAAATCCGGCTACTACAAGATGTCCATGAAAACGATGGTAAGAGCAGAATTCGTGACTTCTATCACCTGGTGGCGGTTCACTCCCTATGTTCCATGGTGCAGGTATATTCTCCATCAGGAGTATAGCTTCCCATATCTTCTCCACACTAGTATTTAGTGGGGGCATCTTGATTTCTTCCCATACTACTCTATGACGTCGTTGTCCTCCATGATAATTCTGTTTTTGACTTCCATAGGTTTCTTGCGGGTGATCGAGTCTCTGAATCTTGTTATTGCCGCTACGATTGTAGTAGTTTCTTTCTTTTTCAATTTCTTCCTGATCTCGGCTTCCCATCGCTACTAATTTTGGCTGTCCATCATCTACCTCTCTCTTGTTGCCCTTGCGAGGTACTCGCCACTGTTTGTATTAATCTGGGTAACAAACTTGCATTCGCAGCACTTGAACTTGTATTCGCGATCGGGTACGATTCTACTTCATTTTGTCTTTCCTCCAAAGCAATATATTCCTCTTGCAATTCTCTCAATTCGGTCATCGTGATTGTATTCTTGACTCTGAAAACTTGAACATATAATAAGTTGGTTGCGAACATAGCATTTATGAATGATAATATGAGGTATCTTTCATCCACCCGTCCAGCCATTTCGCTACACATTGTCTTCCATCTTACAAATGATGTCTCAAGCTCTCTCCAACTCTTTGTTTTAGCCCAAATACATCTTCAATGCCGTGTCGCGAAGAGTTGTTACTTATATACGCCCCTAAAAATATAGCTTGTAAATGATTGAATGACGTGATTGTATTCCTTGGTAGACCCTCAAACCATTTCAACGCTTATCCTTTTAAACTCGACGCAAAGTATTTGCACAATATAGCATCATGGTTTTCCCACTGTAGCATACATCTCACGTAAGCCTTGATGTGTTGTACCTTGCACAAGTTGACCCATCAAAATGCTAGTTAATGGTAAGTTGCATTTTGGGGGTATTCCTCCTAGCTGCACTTCTAATGTAAAAGGATTTTTCGCAGCCTCTGCGATAGCTTCATCTAACTGTCTTTTCCTTCCTTTTCTTCTGCTGTTCAATATTCCTCTCATCTCTGCCAATTCTCGCAGAATTTGTTCATTTGCCTCAGAATTTGAATTTATTGGTCTCTTTAATTCTGCTTCCCTCCTTCTTCGTTCGTGTCTACTTATATTTTATGGTTCGTTACTCTCTTCTCTTCTTTCTCTGCGAGTTTCTCCCTCATCTCCTTCACAAATTCTCATACCATTATATCTGTCATTTTCTCTTCTTGGCTGTTTATCAATTCTTTTTTGTACTCTTTCATATTCTTCGTTGATATCTCCATTGTTGCGATTTCGCTCGCGCCTTGTTTCTCGATTGTCATGATTATTCTGCCGAATCGCCTCTTCCAATTCCCGATTTTCCATTTCTGCTCTCAATCTTTCTCTCTCGCGAGCTAGACGCGCTTGTTCAGTATAATGCTTATCAATGTCCTCTTCAATTTCCTTTTGTTTCCTTTGTGTTTCTCTCCCATGTAGTATTCTCCTTCCTTCTTCCCGATTTTCTTCATTAATCGGGTTATTCGTCCTTGAGGTCGCCTACCTTCTTGATTTCCATCATCATGATTATTCACCAAAATATAACGATTCTCTACTAATTCTCTCTTCGCGACCTCCTTCACCAAAATTTAACTCTCTTTCCAAATCTTCTTCATTAACGTTTCTGCAGGTAATGTTCTTCTCACGTTTTCTCTAATCGATCCCGATCTCGATCTCGTTATTACTTCTTGATCTTCTATTTTTGCAGCCTCGTATTTTCCATCCTTAGTTCGTGGTTTTGCCTTGTTAGATTTGCGCGTTCTTCTCGCTTCTAACCGCCTTTCTTCATGTATTGTCTCGTCTCAACGCTTCTAACGCTGCAATTTCTTCATTTCCACGAATTGTTTCTCCCATCTCTTCTCGATTTCTCTCTTCTTGTCCACTATTCATCAATTGTTGCACTTCTTCTCTTTCTTCCATAGAATCTGATCTCCATGTATGCACGCTCACTCTATCATAATCGATTACTCTGTTTAGTGCTGGTTAAATTGGTGGTTGAGTTGATAGTTGAATTGGTGGTTGAATTGGACCCTCTTCTCTATTTCTTGCATTTATCCTTGATGGTTCACCTACTTTATTTCTCCTTTCTCCAACTAATCTTCCACTTCTCCTTACGATCGTTGGTTGTTCTGATGCATTCTTTCTTCTATCCATTTCTCAATTTTAGTAACTTGTTAAAAATTATTCGAAATTTCTTTCTTGTTACACCTGATTCTTCCAATTCACAGGTTCAATCCCTGTTTCTAGTGCATATGTAGTTGCAGGAAATCCCATACTACACCCCTCACTCAAATTTATTTAATTATTCCATTTGAAGATGAGTAACAATATATTGTATTACTTGTTTTCTTGAAAGGTTTACAAAGAAATGTAGAACAAGACTAAAGAAATTACAATCACTATTAATTTTCTCTCTCCTAATGACTTGCTTAACAATTCAAAAAGAACCCCCCTCCCACAGACTGACTCAACCCTTTATATAGGGTAGTATACAGTGGATGACAGCTAAGTTGTCCTTTATTTTCGGGAATAACTCGCGAAGTGTCGCAAGTGTATAAGTGTTCATCCTCGCGACACTCTTAACCTTCATGATTTTCACATCTTCCTCGTGTTCTGGCTGTCGTCATCCATTGCGTCATTTATTTTACTTCCCCGCGACTTCTTCGTGATGTTGTATTTATTAATCTCGCGAAGTATTGATGTCGCGATATTCTGATCCTACAATACTCAATCATACATATTGGTTGTTCATAAGATACGCAATGAATAACAAAACCAATAACGCCTGGCGATTTTCTTTTCGATTCACAAACAAGTTTATGAACTTACTTCCTTAGAACACATGTAAAACATTGTTCGTAGGATGAAATCCTCACCTTATACCCATACATAATCACAATAGCATTCAAATGATAATGGTGATGTCTTATCTACAAAGTTTAATGGTTAAGCAATAAACCTCGTATTGTATTCCTTAATACTATGTCTATCTAGAGTTCAAATATGCTTCAGCTTTGTTTTCAATATGCACGACTTGAAAGATACGTTAGGGAATGAAACAGATTCAAGTCGAATATCACTAACCTTAAGTGGAAGGATGATTGTTGTCGTTGTAGCTCCTTGCTTTTTCACATCTTCAAGTCTTCGCAATACTTGTAAAGTCTCATATCCTAATACTTTCAAGCTAACCTATACGAAGTTGACTCTAGTACATAACCAAGTGACTCTTAACATGAGTTTTGATTCACTAAAATATGACAACCAAATTGGACATACCAATGCTTGGTGGGTTCAACCGATCTATGCTCTAACAATCTCCCGCTTTGTCAATTTTAGTGACAAAACTCTTACATCATATGGATAAACAAATTACAATAATTCATTACACATACGCTTGATTCCCGATTCAACAACACAATAAACTGCTTACATTCAATCCATGAAAATGCCACTGTTGACATTATAATAACAAAGCTATTACACCCCCTAAGGAAGATAGGTAGATATTCAATCTGCACGTCTTTGTTATACCAATTCATATGACATGTTACTCCCCCTTAGTCTGTGCTTTCACTCTTTCGTTTAGATAAAACGTTTAATTAAGCACCAATGTTCTTTTCCTTAGCAATAAAAATCAATATAAAATCAATGCCAGTATCACTTGTTTACTCCATATATTTCTCCCCCTTTTTGTCACAAAATGACAAAGAAACGAAAAAAAATAAAGGATAACATGAAAAGAATCTTAAAAATCTCAATAGACTTGCAACCTGTAGAGTTAGGCACGAGGGTTCCACACATCATGTTCTGATAACCAATATCAGAACCGAAACTACAAGTAGTTTTATTTTGATATGTTACCAAGGAACAATTGTCCGAAACAATTTTTCCATTTTAGTTTAGCAAACCAAAAACAACTAAGCACCTTAGTCCCTTTGCTAAACCGATTGTACAAAAACAATCGCTTAATTCGATAAGACCAAAATAAAGATAACTCTATTTTTCTCATCAGGTTCTAATTATCCATAAACATAGACCTTTCAATTTAAACAAGACAAATACTAGGTTAGTTAACTAGCATTTCTTGTTAAGGCGTTCAATTAGACTTGAATAACCGAATCCTTACTTCGATAAGTCTAACTAAGATCAGAATTAACTTAGTTTCTCTTATCCTGAATCGAATTGGACTAAAAAACTCATCCCATAAACCTCTTATTTCGTTAAGCCATAAATAATTCATACAAACCAACATAAATCAACTTGCATAATTATTCACCTCAACCAGAAGCAATTGAAACAACATAGACATTAAAAGCACCGCAATTGCACCGAAATTTTGTAAGCCTAAACAATTGATACCACAGAATAAAGCAAGATAACAATAGTTTTTATTAATTGGAACCAATTGAATCACACATACATCCATACACATAATGGAATAAATATAAATTGAACCGAAATTTTGTTAATCAAAAGCAATAAATATATATGAAATAAACTCAGGCTTTTCTAAAACAGGAAAACAATTAACTAACAAGATTGTTACCTCAAATTTCACATCTACTTCTCCAATATGATTGCATCTTCTTCCAGGAGAATTGATATCGAAATATCATCATGTTGTCATCCTTATGCCAAAAATAAAAGAATAACAACAACCAACCTTTACCAGAGAAAGGTTGAAATTCGATTTTAACAATTGCAAGCAAAAGTTGAAAACCGTCGAAACACATATGCTTTTATGCTAAACCAAAACCGATTCAACATATTGTGACTTTCTCACATATTGTTTCTACCAGAACCCCTCATGATTCTTTGATAAAGCCTACCAACATGGGCTAGAACTTAATCTTGCTAAATCAAAAAGTCACCCAAACCACAAGGGTTCACAACATATGAGATTGAATATTTAGGTAGTAAAACCGAAATCAAACATCCCATAAACATACATAGCAATAAGATAAAAGCATTCAAGCACAGGCTATGTAAACCGAAAACTATCTCAAGAAAAATTATAAATCAAATAATTTTATTCATAATAGATTAATACAATCATGGAAAGAAATAAAAAATTGATGTCTATTTTTCTCTTGCAACTTAGTCCTTCATATCAGAGCTGAATGAAGGCGGATTACTACTCTTCAGCTTTTGAATTTCTTCAAGTAGAAAACCTTGTTGCTTGACCAGAATTTCTTGCAGATGAGAAATTTTCGTGAAGGATTCTGCAAGAACATGTAATTCTATCTTTGATTGAACACAAAAGTGTGTCAATGCCTCAATACACTCGATCTTTCTTCGAGTATTCTCTTTCCTTCTTGTTAAGCCAATCTCCTTTCGATTTTACCCTTGATATCAAGAGACGATCCAGACTTAGTTTTAAGTTGATCTTTCTGATCTAGCATCTTCTCCAGAGAAACCATTTAATCCAGACCCATAGTTCGGACAAGGAATGACCAAATTAGAGAAAGATCTTTTTATAATTTTCATACTACCGAAAATATAATATTCCTAAAAATACGAATATATCAAATATCTTCAAATACTAGATATTATTTACATAATTTACGCAAGGTGCCTTGATTTTTCTTCTTCATCACACAAAGATTTGGCACACATGGTGAGGAAAGAATTCTAATACCGATCAAGTGGCATTAGTATGAGATTTTCTCTCATTATGGAATTTTGAACAACCAGAGTGTTCTCGATCTAGTATAGTATGAAAAAATCTCCTTTTGTTACCTCGAACTAACGAAGTATCTTGGGATTGACTGGAATTGCATATGCAACTCTTAGCAATTCTGTTTTTGAGACAACTTTTGCATGTTGTATTATTTTTCCCTTTACCATTAGGTGATTTAATAACATCGGAAGACATGTCCATTCTTAAAATGGGTAAATCACTAATGGAGGAGGAAGAAATAAGATTGACAACTAATGCGATATTAGCTGTTTCCCCTTCTTCAGAATCGTATGAATCAGAGGTCTCATCTAGAGTTACAGCCAATGCCTTGCTTCCAGTGTATTTCTTAAGATTGGGACAGTCTTTATCAATATTACCAAACCCTTTACACTTGAAGCACTGCGGTTGATATTCATCATCTTCTTCATGATCCTTTTTGACAGGGACTCGATCATGTGGGCGAGAAGATCGATAAGTATCCTTAACAAATATCTTATTTATTTTCTTTAAGAGATCTCGAAACTGTCTAGTAATCAATGAAAATGATTGTTCAATTTCATCATCAGAATTTTCAGCAATCTGTTCATCTGAATCATCCATCTGTCTATTCCTCTCCATTGGAGCTTTCAGAATTCTTGCAGCTTTAAAAGCGATTCCTTTACCTTGAATAGACTGTGATTCATGATCAAAGATATTTAACTTTCCAACTAGTGTGCTTCATGAGAGAGTTGAAAGATCGTTTACTTCTATGATTGCATGCTTCTTAGAATCGTATCTAGATGGCAACGATCTGAGAATCTTGCATATTATATCTTTTTCAGAAATAGTCTTTCCTAACGAGAAAGAAGCATTAATTATCTCAGAGAGTTTAATATGAAACTCTTCAAAAGTGTCGTTGTCATCCATTCGTAGGTTTTCCAAATCGGAAGTGAGAGTTTGAAGTCTAGCTTCTTTCTCTGAAGAATTTCCTTCAAATACGATCTGAAGATTATCCCAAGCTTCTTTCGAAGTTTGACATGTTGATACATGATGTTGTAGATCACGGCTTATAGCATGTATTATAGCATTAAAACCATCTGAATTCTGCTTTGCAAGAGCCTTTTCTTCGTTTGAAAACTCTACTAAGCGTTTAAACTCAGTTTATGAATTTTCTATCTTTGGACGAATATAACCATCGACGACTAATAGCCAAGTAATAAAGTCTCGTGATTGAAGAAAATATCTCATAGCAGATTTCCACCATAGATAGTTTGTTCCGTAAAATCTTGGCGGTACGTTAATTGAAGTCGATTCATGAGAACTCGAGTTCATTCTTATAGGTTGGATCGCACCAAACACACACTGTTAGATATTTTCGTGTTTTCCTACTCTGATACCAATTAAAAAGGCGAGGGTACCCAAATATACCTCAAGCTAAAAAATTTCCTACCAATAAGTCCTTTCTCCGAAAGTGATTGTTTATGGACTGAGTCGAGACAATGCAACTAATCGGTTCACACTTCGTGTGATCGTCTATGGATACGAGATCGAGACAATATAACAACGAAGTATGTTACTTGATAAAAAGGTTCGGACTTAACCAAACACAATAGGATTCACTTATCAAGTAAATATGAACTAACGTTTGTGTAATTTACTTTAATTATAATATAAAACAATTATAATGCAGAAATATAAAGTAAATGACACATCAAGATTTTGTTAACGAGGAAACCGCAAATGCAGAAAAACCCCGGGGACCTTGTCCGCAATTGGATACTCTCGTGATTAAGCCGTTACACAAAATTACACCTAACTTCGTATAGTTGAGACCAAGCAACTAAACCTATAGTTCACCTAGTTCTGTCTGTATTCCCACGCCTCCGACCTTAGTCACGTACTTGGACCAATTCCTTTGGTTCGTATTCCAAATAGTAAAGAAACAACAAATATGTTTGGTATCAACTCTATTCAACCAAGTGATATGAGTTGGAAAAAGGATCTTCCGTTTATCTTAACATAAACTCCTTCGTCAGGTCCTTAGATCTATCTTATGTTCAATTACCGAAGTAATCGTTTAAGATTAAGCCAACAACATTATTAATCCAAAGAATTGTGTTAATGTCGATCTACTCAATTAATCAATCCAATCTATCACAAAGATAAACCGATTATTAATTGGATCACCTTTTACCGAAACAAGTATTGTGCACACCAAAGATTATGAACCCACAAATCAGAAATCTTCAATATCTTCTTTGTCTTCAAATATTTTTAGATCTTCAATACACACCTGCACACAATCACTTGAATCTCTTGTGATCAATCACGCACAGAACGGAGTCCGTTAACAATGGATTATCACAAGATCGTCTTTAGATCTAACAACAGTCTAAAGATCCCTGTCGAAACTCTGAACTAGTTTGAGTGAATCTTATATCAGAAGAGAAGATTCTCAAGCATAAACAAACTAGGTGCAATCAAAGTTCAACCGACTGAATTCCCACATCACAGTTTTCTTGATCTTTAGTTTTTTGAATTTCTTTTCCCCCTTCTTTTTTTCTAAATTTTCGAATGGTAAAAAATTCTCTTATTAGTTCGTAATTCAGTCTTTTATTTGTTTATGTTTACTCCCTCTACCTATCTGTTTAGAGTTATATTGTTTTGACCTAATGAATAACTAATCCTTTGTGTTAGCAGCTCTTGTTGATCCTAACAGTTGTGAGTAAACCAGTTGTGGTTCTATGAGGCCAAACATGTCTTCATATCTATTAACAGTTGTGTACCGTCAAGAAGTTGTGCTGCCCATCTACTCCATGATGGAAATTGAACATTTGAGGAAGATTGCTCTCATCGATAAATATCCACCTAAACTCAGTAAAACCTTCACTGCAGATTCAACAACTCAGCCATGGCATTTACTTTTTACAAAAACCAAAAACCCCTACTTTCCCTCCTTGAAGATTCCCAAATTTGGTAACAGTATTGATCGCATTCAAAGGGAAGAAAATTTTTCAGATTGCTTTCTCTTTTGGACTCACAAAAATAAATCTCATAGTATCTCTGCTCTTCAATGGGAATATCTTTGGTATAGTAAATTTTGGAAAAAATATATTCCCAATTTTGCAAATTTGAGGAAGTTTTTATCTAACCTCAGAGGTATAAATATCAACCCTAAAACCTTAACTCAATATCCCATTCCAACTTACCGCAGAAGAACTTTTATCTCGGCTATTATGGCTTCCAACATGGCTTCCAACTCTCAAGCACAAGTCGCTAGTTTATCTGATCAATTAAGATCAACTGCAATTGCTGCTCCTAAAATTCAAAGAAGAACTCTTGGTTCAATCTAAACCATCGATCAAGCTGCTGAAACTTGGTCAAACACTATCATTGTCAAAATAATATGCCCTGACTTTATGGAAATAAGATAAGTCCAAGAAGAAATCAACATCATATGGAAGCAGTATAAAAAGAAGGAGTTCAAAGTTATGGGTCATAATATGTATGTGGTTAAATTTTCTTCAAAAATTGAGCAAGAAGATGTTATCAAAAAATCTCCATGGGTAATCAAAGGAAGCCTGCTAGCTGTGCAAGAATACGATCCAAAAGTTGAGTTGAAAGATGTTAACTTCACACACCAAACTTGGACAGTGAAGTTCAGAACCTCCAGCTGGAAAACCTGGATGTTGGAGTTATAGATGAAATCATTCAAGACTTGGGAGAAAAAGTTGCTATCGACCCAGCAAATGCTCATCCTAGAATTGGAAGAATGGTGAAGGCAAAAATCAAGATGGAACTTAGTGCACCTCTAAAAAAAAAGGGGTACATGGCTTAGAACCGCATCCGGAGGTGAAGCATGGATCAAGTATCATTGGGAAAGACAACCATATAATATATGCGATCAATGCTGGGTTATAGATCACTCTGAAGAACTTGTGAAACAACAGCATACCAACTTCAATGCGATGCTATGTCCGCCGAAGAGTATGAAGATTGGTGTCGAGAGCAAGACTCGCATCAAACAGAAGAAGGTTGCCCTTATCTAGTTATGGATGGGGATAATAATCAACAACATGGAGAGAGTACGGCCGTTAGCAACATAGGAGTGGGTGAAGATAACACTAATCCTACCAATTTAGGAGATATCGATTCCCGTAAGACCAAAAGATGTAGAAATGAAATCCCTAACTGCTCTAGCAGTCTCGTTCCCTCTTCTTCCATTTCGATTAATCCCCTCTTTAACCCATCTGAGATGCAATATTCAACTGTTGTTCAATCTGAGTTCGTGGAGGAGATGGAGATGGATGGAGGAATAGATGGTCATGTTCATGGAATAGAACTCACACCAATGGAACTCAACTCTGCTGCTGCTAACCAGGCAACTCTCAGATTTTATCTCAAATCTCCTTCGTCTTACATCGCTAATTGTTGGATTGGCCTTCACCCTTTTGATGCTCTTGATTCTTGCTGTTTATTTTTGATTTATGAATTTTATTTTTCAAAACCTAGGGTTTGTTGAAGGAAATTAATACCCAATTTGGTTAAATCTCAATCTAGGGTCTGCAATTTTATTAGTCTTTATTATTTGTTTATGCTTGGTCACGGTTATTTAATTGCTTTAATTTTTTTTCTTGATGCCTCTCATCTGTGCGTTGGTAACATAAGCAACAATCATCCAAAATCCCAACTTGTTAACCTAGAATTATTAGTTCTAATTGTATTAGGCTGTGTTCTTTACATATTAGTCTACATTTTGATTGGTTTATTGGTTGCTTTGTTAAGTTCTCTGCTTCTTTGCATTGTAGCGTCAACACTGTCAATTTTTCCTTTCTCTTATATATCATGAAAGTCTTATCTTGGAATTGTCAGGGATTTGGGAACCCTAATACTAGAACCTCTCTGAGGAATCTTATTAGATCTCAAAACCCTGACATCATTTTCTTATGTGAGACTAAAAATGATACTCCAAAAATGGAGCAATATTTAAGAAGCCTAAACTATCCATACTATGGGTGTCATGCATCAATTGGCCTTTCAGGTGGTATTGCCCTGTTATTGAAAAGTGGCTTTCAATTAGATATTGTCCATAACAAGGATAAAATGATCAATGCTATTATCTCCTATGACCCTAGCAAACCTGAATTCCTCGCCACCTTTCTTTATGGCTCAACACACTATAATGAAAGAATGGTATAATGGAATTATATTAAGGATATTGGTATGAGAATCGATTATCCCTGGATTTTAATAGGGGACTTGAACATTACCATGTTCAATCATGAAAGCTCAACTAATACCCCCATTACCACTGAAATCCCATAAATCCAAAACATTATTGATTCTTCTGACCTTAATGATTTGGGTTATGCGGGTACAAAATTTACTTGGTCGAATAGACAAAGTGGTAGGAACTTAATCAAAGCTAGGCTTGACAGGGTCATGGGAAACAGTTTGTGGCTTGACCATTATGAAGCTTCCAAGGTTTATCACATAAATGCTATTGGCTCAGATCATATACCAATAGTGTTTACAACAAACCTAAATAGTAATCATGGTCATAAGCCTTATAGATACTTTAGGTGTTGGAGTAATGATCCCACTTCTAAAGATGTCATTAAAAATGCATACTCAAAATATGTTAGAGGTTCGCATGCATTTCAATTTACAAATAAACTCAGAAATGTCAAACATGATTTGAGAAAGTGGAATATTGACCATTTTGGGAATGTAGATCAAAAAGTCAAGTCTCTCACCAATCAACTTCAGCATTTAAATAGCCAACCCCTATCTATTCAAAATGTTGAGGAGATCAAGGGAGTAGAATTTGATCTTGAACATTGGAAAAAGGTTCAATAAGAATTCTATGCCCAAAAGTCAAGACACGACTATATTAAAAGTGCTGATAGAAATACTGACTTCTATCATACTTCTATCAATAGAAGGAAACACTTTAATCACATTGATACTCTTATATTTCCCAATGGTGAATGGTCTAAGGATAGGAATGACCTTGAAGGCCTATTGATTAACCACTTTAAAAGCGTCAGCACTAGTTCTCAACCTTTCCGTAATGTTGAATTTCTCGAATTGTATTGAACCCGGTATCACAGCTGATGACAACAATTATTTGCTGAGGCCTATTAAAATTGAGGAAATTAGGGAAACTATCAAACAAATGTCCTCCTAGACAGCCCCTGGTCTAGATGGTTTCCCGCCGGGATTCTACAAAGAAAATCTAGAGTTGCTGGAAAATGATGTCTTTAATACTGCCAAATCTTTTTTTGAGTCTAGGCATCTTCTTAAATCTATAAATCATACATTTCTAACGCTTATTCCTAAAGTCAGCAATCCTTCATCTCCAGCTGACTTTAGACCTATTTCCTTATGTAATACTAATTACAAGATTATTTCAAAACTTCTTGTAAATAGGACGAAACCTTTACTTAGTAAACTCATCTCTCCGTACCAAGCGGCGTATGTGCCTAAGAGACACATTTCTGATAATGTTGTCATAGCGCAAGAGATAGTTCATACTATGAAAAGGAAAAGGAAAAAAGATAGAAATGGTGTCATGGGCCTCAAACTCAACATGTCTAAGGCCTTTGACAGAGTCGAGTGGTCATTCATGATTGACATTCTCAAATGCTTTGGCTTTTCAAATATTTGGTGTGAGCTGATATACCAATGCATTAACACCACTAACATTTCGATTTTGCTTAATGGATCTCCTTGTCCTTCTTTTAAACCAACTAGAGGTTTGCGGCAAGGGGACCCATTTTCCCCATATCTTTTATCTTGTGCATGGAATCATTTAGTAGATATCTTTTACATGTGAAAACAACTAGATAATTCAAGGGGTGAGTATCAAAGAAGAGATTCCAAGTGTTTCACACTTACTTTTTTGCCGATGACTCGCCTCATATTTGTCAAGGCTTTCCCATGATCAAGCCAATAATTTGATGACTTTGATCAGAGATTTTAGCAATATCTCTGGTTAAGTAATCAATTTTGACAAATCTGGATGCCTTTTTAGTAAAAATGTACATCTAGATATCGCTGTCTCGCTTATTAATGATCTGGTAGTTAGGAAAATTGATCTAAACGAGAAATATTTAGGCATTCCTTTGTTCATTGATAGGAACAAGTCTGAATATTTCAGTTATTTGCTTGATCATTTTGGTAAAAGATCGCACGTTGGAAAGGAAATCGACTTACTCAAGCCGGTAGATCCATACTTGTGTTAATGTTTTAAAATCTTCTCCCACTTATCACATGAGTACTTTTCTCATCCTGCACACCATTACTCAAAAAATGGAGCAATTCCAAAGGGATTTTCGGGGTGGGGAAAAAGTAATCCGTGTGGTATCTACATAAAGAAATGGTAGAATCTGTGTACTCATAAACTTCGTGGTGGTCTTGGATTCAAAGATCTAAAAACTTTTAATAGAGCCATGTTAGCTAAACTAGCTTGGGCCATGATTCATTCCTCTTCTGAGTTGTGGGTTAAAATCTTGAAATGTAAATATTTCAAGAATGTTACCCTCTCGCATGCTAAGAAACCTTTAGACTCATCTTGGTTATGGAAAGGTATCACTGTTGGTTTAGAAATTATTAGGGAAAACTCTATTTGGGAAGTCAGGAATGGGTCTAGCATTTACGCTTTTTCTGATAATTGGATCCCTGATATTTCTTACCCTCTTTGTCACTGTTATCCTAATCCTAATATGTTGGTTTCTGATTTCATCGATTCTAATACTAGGACTTGGAACATAGACTTGATTAATAGTTTTTTCACTATTGAAAATGCAAAAAAATAATCAAGATTAGAATTCCCTCACCGGTGATGACAGATCGGTATAGTTGCATACAAAAAATGGTGAGTTTTCAGTTAAAACTGCCTATAAAGCTATCAGTGGTGAGTTAAGCTTCTTGCAGAATCCTCTCCCTAGTCAGCCCACTTATAAAGCCCTTTGGAGCTTTCCCACTATTCCGAAAATTCATCTTTTTATTTGGAAGTGTATTGAAAATATCTTACCTACAGGAGTTAGACTCTCTCAGTATAGAAACAATTCCGATCTTTGTTGCTTATGTAATACCAATACAGATGAATCAGCTGAACATCTCTTCTTTCACTGTGAGTATGCGAAATCTGTTTGGGCAAACACCCCTTTTGGTCATTATGTTACTTCAGAGTATATTTCTAGCACTACTATTAGAGACTGGTTTGATAAATGGTTGAAAAGCAGCAATATCCTTGTTATCAAGCAATCTATATTTGTCACAACTTGAGTATATGGAGAGACAGATGTTTTAAGGTTTTCCAAAATAAATTGTAAGAACACCGACAACTACAAACCAACCATGCAATGAAATTGATAGCAGACATAGATCGATGTATGCCTCCAGAAACTCGATTCAGTTAGATCAATTCCACATATCCGAATCCTGCATGCATTGGCCTCGCCCGATACATGTCATATACTTTACCGTGATGCAAGCTTTGACAAAGATACTAATGAAATAGGATATGGACTTGTCTTAACTGATTTGGATGAACCTTCAAGGATTTAAACTTATCAAAGGATTAGCAAGAAACAAAGAAGCGAGAGTGCGTTGCCATACTAGAAGGAATCAACTCGGATGAAAGACAAAGGCATCATCAGCCTCCGCGTTCGTAGTGATGCAAAGAATGCATTCAATTATCTGAATAATAATAACAACCAACTGTGTTGGTTTAGTCAAACTATTTTAGACAATTGTCAATTTCTTTTGAATAATTTCTCTTTTTCAAGATTAGATTATGTTAATCGTATTTTTACATCTGTAGATGATAAGGCAGCAAAGCATTGTAGAAGAAACAATGTAATGGGTGTATGGTTAGGTGATAAGCCTGACTTTCTCCTCAACATGTAATCTTTTCTTGGAATAAAATTTATTATCTTATCAAAAAAAAAAAAATCAAAGTTCAACCACCGCTAGTCAATCAAATCAAAGAAAACAAAAGATAAACCGCAATTATCTAGTTTCCCACCAACGGTACTCGTAGAGCTTCTCAATCCCAAAGAAGACTTTAAGTTGAGTGGTCGTAAGAGATTTCGCCTAATTCGGTTTCCATAATTCTTGGACATGCTCTGTCCAAAAATAATGATCGAAATCTCTCGGAAAATCTCTAATTAGTAAATGCACATTACTAATTCTTATTTCCCTACAAAATGAAGTTAAATACCTTAATTAAAATATTCTTAACTTATTTATGTTTCGATCCTGGGATTCTCTTCCCTTAGCTATTAAGGAATAACTCTGAACAATTAAAGAAATAAACATTCATGGCACGTGTTCAAAGTATGTCGAAATCTTAACTTTGTAAGTTCTCTTTCACACTTATAACCTTGAAACCGATTTGCCACACTTCCAAACAAGTTTAGAATTGGTTCATCTGACTTTCAAGAACTATGTGATTGATCAAATAACATTCAATCAAAATCATGGTTTTAGCAGTTCTACCAGAACAAGTTTCGGTTCTACCTTCCATGTGAGTACTATGCATAGTCACACTAGCTTTCCATAATTCGGTTGACTAGGTACTAGAATCGGTTCCCCACATATATATGGTATCTAACTTATATGTGTTGCACATGTCCATAGGATCGGTTCTCCTTTGCCTAAAAACGTGTTGCACATGTTCATAGGATCGGTTCCCCTTTCTTCTATAAACCTTGCTGCACCTCATAAAGGATTGTTTCCCCTTTGTGATGTACTGCACCTCTTACTAGGATCGGTTTCCATTTCCCATATTTGGTCAGACAGAAAATCACAAACCCGATCATACCATCTCAGGTGATTACTTAAGATCGGTTTTACTAATAAAAGTCATACCAATACGTAAGTCAGGCCTTTGTTAATAGTTATACCAAGAACACAACAAGTCGTGAATGGTTATACTCAATCACACATATTGGTTTTTGTGGATTGGGCAAAACGATTTCTTTGGTTTTTTACGGAATTAAGGAGACGACCGTACGGAGGAGACTCCTTGAACCGAGCGAAATTGTAGTTGCAGGAAATCCCACAATACACCCCTCACTATATTTTGTTTAACTAATCCATTCAAAAGATGATAGATGAACAATTATGAATGTTTATTAATAACTTTCTTGAATCTTTACACGTGAAAATGGAATTACACTTAAGAACTTACAAATATTCTCTCTCTTTCTCTCTCCTAATGACTTACTCTCCAATCCAAAAAGACCTCTCCCTACAACAGATTCACTCATCCCTTTATATAGGGTAATACATAGTGAATGACAGCTAAGTCTGTCCTTTTATTTTCGGGAATGTCTCGTGAAGTGTCGCAGCGCACAAGTATTCGTATTCGCGACACTTCTTACCTTTCGCCATATTTCATATCTTCCTACCGTCATCCAAGGCGTCATTCATATTTAACCTCTCAAGTGACTCACTCGCAATGTTGTTATCCATTGTCTTCGCGTAGAGTTGTTGTCGCGATATTCCGATCCTACATCTTGCCTCTTTTTCTTGAATATTGCTTGGAGAGCGATCTTTAAGAAAAAATTCGTTGTTGTTGTAGTCTCTGATTTTAATTGATGAAGGAACAAGCGAAAGAATACTGGACTTGAAAAGTACGTACTTGCCTCTATCCTTTGGCGAAGTTCCGAAGTTTTTAGAAGTATGTATGAAATATCATTTCTTGCCTCATGGGTTATGGAAAATAATGGATCTTGCAATCTTTCCTCGCGAGTTAGGAAAATAATTGAATCTCATATGATAAGAAAATATGTTGTGCAATACCCGAACACTACATCTTCTCGCCTCTCCTTATGTTTCCTTTCGTTGTGCGATATCCGAATTCTTTGTCGCAACCGTTCATTTTCCATTAAAAATCTTCTTCAGCATAACTCCATGAATCTAGGAATGACCGCTTACACGTGTTAAAACCATTCTTTTTACCTGTGTTGCATTTAATGTTATCCGGTCATAACATTTTCTTGCCTATTTATAGGTGAGTCTTTTTTGTGAAGAACATTTCTTTCCTTCTATTTCATCTCCTTTATCGTCTCGCAATTGTTCTTCCGTTATTCTTCTTCACCATCATCTTCATCATCTTCTCGCTATTTCTTATTTGCTATCACTTCCATGGCATCCAGGTTTGTTAATCTTGCTAGATTCAATTGATTCTATGATTGATTGATTTTGTGATTAACTTCCTTTTTGAGGTTACCTTATCCTTTTAATCTTTTTCGCCATTTTTGTTTCAAAGAAGAACAAACCCAAAGACCAAGTTCACCGTGAAGAACCCCTTCTTTCTCTGGATTCACAAATAAAACCAACTTCTCAAAAGAATCCACCTTGCCACCAAAGTCCTCTTCGCAAGCTAAACATACCGCTTTCTAAAAGAAAGCTCATGAGTGATAAGGTATTTTGAGAAGCATTTACTTTTTAATAACAATATCATTGCCTCTGTTTCTTACTTAATTTATCATTCGCAGGATGACAAAACTATTGACCAAACTATTGACAAAACTCCCAAAAGATCTCGCCACTCTAAACCTGTTACTCCTGATGTTCCTTTTCCCTCATTTATAACTTCTTCTCCTCGTTTATAAATCATCGCAAGACAATCTTGTCACAAATGACAATATTCCTATGCCTCAACTCCTTATAGATCAGGTTCCTCATAATAATCCTACTACAGATGAACTTATCCCTTCTCCTACCATCAATGTCCCAATCATTCCTCCAATCACTACCTTTCCTGAAATCTCCCCTTCTCATGATGTTCCTTTGGCGAAGAATGATTCGTCTCTTCCTTCTTTACCCGAGCAAATCCCTCTTACCGCGTAAAATTTGGAAGGAATAGACGTGGCTTTCAAAGTTCTCTCGACCTTGTGAATGATGCCAAGAAGACTTCCCGTCGATCCGTCCAAGTCCGATGTCTGCGAGATTTTAAGTAAACATCTTGGTCCCGATAGGATCTCGCAAGCATCCTTAGTTCAAGAAATTAATGTGTTGAAAAATGATCTTCAAGCTATGATCGCTAAATGCAATAATCTCCATCTTGAAAATCAAAATTTCACAACCTCTCACTAGATCGTGATAATCTTCGCAAGAAGAATGAAGAGTAAAAAGGTATACTCCTTCCCCTTAAGTTTTTTTTTTTTTTTTTTTTTTTTTTTACAACTTAAACTTTTGTTCGCCCTTTAAGCTCTAAACGTAAACGAATAATGGAGATATATCAATTGGAATCAATCACAAGAGGTTCGAGTTGAAAGAGATGCTTGGATGGAGCAATATAACTTCTTAAATAATCTTCATACATATGCCGTTGATCAAATAGATAATTTGTCTATAGAAAACTTTGATTTAGTTCAAGAAGAAGACTCATTAAGTAAAGACTTATCTCGCCTTTATTATTCTCCGACTAAGGCTAATTTGGGGTTGGAAACTTTATCGATGAGAATGAGACCCTTTCTCAGAAAAGCGATCTCTCGTTAAACAAGGTCGCGACCTATTCGCAAGAATATGATGCTTGTCAAAAATTACGTGAAGAACAAAAACAAACTATTCATACTTTGAAAAAGCAACTTGAACTCCGAGAGAGATAAACTTATTCAGTATGGTAGAATAACCTTAAGTCTAAAAGCAAACCAATTCAAGGATCAATGTTCCAATTAGAAAAATCCAACTCTACTCTTGTGACCGAGAATTCTATACTTGTTTCGAATGAAAAAGCTTGCGAGCTCGATTGAAAGGCCTAGTTGGAGATACATTTGATGATGCCATGGACTGTTTGGGGAATAATTTTATACTTTAATTCAGCATCTTACTTCTTAAGGAAGGTAGTCATATTATTTGACTATCTTAATCCATTAAGTATTCTAAAAATCTTTAATTATCTTTAATCTTGTGCACTTGTTATGCAGACTCCGAGAAGAAACTTCGCTCTACTATCTCCACCTCGATCGATTACTCTAGGATTCGCAAAGAAAATGGGTTACTTCGCCATTTTCTCTTGCTCGTTCTCGCACCGTGCGAACGAAGATTTGATTATATGTCTTACTGTAAAGACATAGATAGTAAGAACTGCCAAAAGGCGTTGCTTCACAATTCCCCTCAAAGTCAAGTCCTTGTGAATGAGATTTTATTGTCTAAGTCCCTTGATCCTATTCATGTTGATCCTTTGGAAGTAAGTGATGATGAAGTCCCCGATTCTCCCGATGCTGATTATGACTATGAAAGCGGCGAAGATATCGCTGATATTGAAGTTGTCAACAAAGATCCGACTGAAAAAACTTCTGATAAAAATCCACCAGCTGGCGAAAATGAAGGTCTCAAAACACTTCGATGAAAATCCACCGATCGGTGAAGGTGAAGTCGATAAAAGCAATGAAAGATCTCAACCATCCTCTATAGTTGATAATATTGATGTAGAGAATTAAACTTTCTTTGTGATTTGTCAAAACTTTTGTTTGTAAGGATTAAGTCTTTGATCGAGTGGTCCCCTTATTTTCTCCTTTTCTCTTATTTAAGATGTTTGAACATAACCTCGCGAGCATGTTCGCTTGTTGAACCTTTTGTTAAGTAAAATCATCCCAATTAGGAATTTCACTTTATTTCTTCTCATTGCGACAAGATCGCAGGCCGCCTTTACATTTTCATGTAATGACCCATTGACCTTGCCTTATCATTTTTGATGGTATTCTAAGTTTGACCTTCCTAATTAAAGGTCTCACTCTGCCACCCTTTATTGCGACAAGGTCGCAGGACGTCTTTACACTTGCATGTAAAAACCCATTGGCCTTGTCTTATCAATTTTCTAGTATTTTTGCCTCTCGCAGATATTTTGCTTGCGATAATATGACAGCCTAAACTTTCTTGCGAAAGTAAAGCCCCATGACATTGGCGCCTTGCGACGAAATCGCAGACGCCTTTACACTTTGCATGTAAGGACCCATTGATCTCGCCTTACCTCGCGTTAGTATTATTGCCTCTCGGCAGATCATTGCACAAATATGACAAGCCTAAGTTTCCTTGCGAAAACAAAGCCTCGTGACATTTGCGTCTTTGGCACTTATCAGCCTCCCTAATGGAGGGTGCCCCTTATCATCTCCCCGGTTCCCCTTCAAGGAGGCGTACATCGCCATACAAGGCTAGCTCCTCCCATCCGGTCTTAACAACAATCAGTTGTTTTCGCAGCCTTTTATCCCTTATACCTATAGGGTTTATGGTTACAAGGATGCACCCTAAGTGGAGTTTTCTTCGGGCCGAAAAGATGCGCCAAGACTTGTCAAGAGTGGTAAGGAAGTTCCATGCTCCCGCACTCTTGACTCAACCGTGTACCTCGGCGCCTTGATCATACGCCGACTCCTTGAAAGAGACCCTGGTCGCCCAACCAGGGTATAACCTACATATATAGTTGGGAATCCAAGGTACCTCCTCCGGATAGGCTTTCATGGGCCCCAACTCGCATGACCCAGGTTCCGTGGGCGGTGTAACCTTTTCCCGAGCCATGTTTAAGAGATTCCCCCTTATATGACGCACTTTAGGTCTTACATTTGCCTCTTATGAAGTATAATTGATCGGTTGTCAACCGACACAAAAATAATTCACTTTCCTACTCTATAATATATGAATGAAGTATATGGTAAGAAAGAGTTCGTATCCACGAGAGGCGATTGTAGTTATTTTAATCAATTTCTTAAAGTAACCAATTGGGGGATTTCTTATTTCTATTTAAACAATAAAAACAAATTAAAAGCAAAGTAAATTGTAGAAAGTAATCAATGGAGAGAGATATTGGTCAAGGAATTCATCTTCAATCTTAGACATGTGCTTGCATATATGAATAGAATTACGATTTAATCTCTTGTGTTATCAAAAGCCTAGAGAATCAAGAAAGCAAGATAATCTATTAATTTCTCAAGTTCATCAACACACACATTAGGGCATATGTGAATTCTTCCTAAAGAATAACCTAACGCCTTGCGCTAATCAAGTTCAATTCCTAGGAGCATTAAGTTCTAAATAGGCTAATCAATGCAATTGTCATGCTATGCAAAAACAATTGGACAATGGTCAAACTCTACATATGATTACGAGAGTGTATCACTACAAACCGAAACATATCATGCTACTTGTATTCAAGGTTATGATGAAAAACCCTAAAATAGCTATGGACTAAGATGCAAGTTCAATTAATTGGCCACTTAACTAATCAAACACCATAATCCTATCACAATACTTCAATCATGTGATCATAAAAACCGCAGAGAATTGAACGATAAACAAGAGAGAAAACTAATACATAAAGCTAACACAAGTTTTAGAAATCGGCTACATCCTTAACTAATAATAGAGAATTTAGCTACTCATAGCTATGGAGTTCATCATCATCAATACTCAATAATAAAAAAGAGGAAGAAGAACAAAACCAAACAGAAGCGTAAAACAAAACGCTCTCCACAATTCCAAGAAAAAGATATGAGATAAGATGATTTCAAAATTCAGAATTCCTTTTTATAGCCTTTTCTCCTTCCAAAACTAGGTTTTGCCTTCAAAGCCCATTAGATGCAAATCCACCAAGCCCACGAGAGAAAACCCATGTAGAAAATATGTCCAAAAATCGTCATGGGAAAACTGGGATTACAATGAAATCGCCTGGAAGTCGCCGAAATCGGCTCAGGTGGACGTAAGAAGTCCGGGCCTTGGCCACCGGGTCAACGGTCGGATCGGTCGGGTCGACTCACCGAGTCAAACGGTCAAGTCGCTTGGTCAACTCGGCATGGACCATGACCTGGATGTGAGTCGCCGCCTATGAGTCGTTTGATTCGTGAGCTAATCGGTCGTCGTGCCAAAACTGGGGCTTTGCCAAAGCACAGACAAAGCTAGACTTGTGATGCACAACTTTGTGCATCCAAACATCATGCCATGTACCCTTCACAATATGCAATTTCACCCGCACTTTCCTACACCTCAAGCTAGCAAATCGATTAATACATTCCTGTGCTTCCACACACAGCAACACAAAGATTCATCTCCCTCGTGCCATCACTTAATACCCACCAAGCTCACATTGCAACCAAAGAATCTAACTTGCTCTTCCCAGCCTTTGGTTCCAACCCAATCATACCGCCCGTGAGGCAAAGCCTCCTATTCTCGCACTTCCAATCACCGATCATTCTTACACTACGCCATCTATAGCTCCATTCCGCCAATGCCCGAGCTCAATGGGAAGACCACACACACACTCCCTTGAGTCTCTCCCCGACTTCCTCTCAACACCACAGTTCACGCAGTAACTCCCCAACCGCGCACTTTCTAATGCCACCTGAGCCATGACAAAGACATGCCAATGACTCGCAACTCCACCATTCATTCAAGACAACCACCTGATCCATTAACTGCACAAAGACAAAGACATGGCACCTCATAGCATCGCAGCCTTGCCCCCGAGCTACCTTAACAAAGAACATGGTTTGCCTCGCTACTCCTCGGCTTCAAACACGATTCAAGCTCCATCTGCCGCATACACAAACCCATTCTCCCATTCTTTCTCGAGAACACAGAATCAAAGTGGATCTCAGCCAACCTCCACAGAAATCACAAGTAAAAAGCTCCTATGTCACCTTCACCTGCAATAACAGCCCATGCCAGTGTCTCCATATTCATGACAGCTCCAACAGCAGAAGAAGACTCTCCAAGCACCACCAATTCGACAGGTCGACCGCCATACCCACCTGGCAATGCAATAAAGCTCGAGTCGCTTCTCTTCTTCCAATCCAGCTGAACACCATTTCTTGCCTTGTTTTCAACCAAGCACTCCACTGCCATTATTTGCAAATGCCATCATCCCCTCGTAATAACATACAACTAACCACCTATGCGTAACCATGGCAACACCACAAGCATCCTTCACTTGCAACCATCTAACTCCAATTCCATCTGTGGGCACCCCTGATCAAATCGAGACAACTTCAATCATCCAAACCCATGACTCAAACTACATCTTCACACAAGAGAGGCCACACCTGGATTCATGTTCGCCCTGGATTCATTTGAACAAGACCCCGCCATTGATCAACCACAAGACTTACCCGCCTACACCCGAGCCACCGCCACTACCAACCCCATCTCCTCTTCTTCCCGAGCTCACATCAAGACCGCATTATCCGTCTAATTCCAACCAAACCCATCAGTCTAATCCTTCTTAATCCTCGCCATCACCAATTCCACCGCTAACTCAACCAACAAACCCATCTTCCTAATCAACAGAGAACCCTAATTTTCTTGCATCTCTTCAATCAAACAAATAAACCATTTTTCCCTAAATTCGTAATTCAACCCCTAATTCTAAAACTTCATATCTTCTTCACTCGTTGTTCAACAAAGAACTACACTTTTTAATCGTCACCAACTTTATCTCGTATCAAACCGACTTCATTTCCGAGCAAAACAA